>JAOBAT010007559.1:0-10513 GCA_026413305.1 Hydrozoanthus tunicans
GTGTCCTTGAACAAGACACTTTACCCGACTTTGTTCCAGTCGACTCAGCTGTATAAATGAGTACCAGCTCTGCTGGGGGCTAACCTGTGATGGATTAGTGTCCTGTCCAGGGGGAGTCAGAGACACTCGCTGCTTAACACTACAGAAACCGGAGATAAGCGCCGGCCCTATGACCCACTTGGGCTTGAGAAAGGATTTAGCTTTTAGCTCACTTTCACACGCGCTCTACGGGATACTAAAAATCTGAGGAAACGTCTGTTCATTCATTTATTCGCAAAACAACTATTGTATAAACAATTAACTTTAATTTTCCTTGTTTAACACTATTGAAGGAAATATTTACTTATGAGCAGAAAACACAATAAGGCAGTAACTCTGTTTAGACTGACACATATAAAACCTTTTAACTGTTATTCACATAAAAAAATGTTATATTCTGTTTATGTTAGCTACGGTAGATCTCCTGGTATGGTGTTGTATTTCACTACCGTTTTGATTTATCAGAAAATTATTTTCTTTCCCTTATTGTGTGAATATTTAAGGTTTTACAGAAAAAAATTTTATGGGGTAGTTTGACTAACTGACAAAGTCAAGCTTCAGTCAGGTATCCGTTTCTTGAGTTTCTTTAATTTTGTGTTAAAACAATGATTACCAATACACATTCAGGCTAAACCTTCATTTAATTTTTTTGTTCCACTTCGTCCTCGACGTAAATTTATTGGTACATTGACTTTTTAAAAGAACACGGAGCAAAAAGAACTAAATTAGAAAAAAATATTGAAATACTTTTAGAGCTGAAGCAACAGGACTAAATAAACCGGGAGTTTGATGTAATCGTAACACGTTGAACTCGAGTCCATATCAGATAACCACAGCCACTCAATCTTTTTCTGTTATGCTTGCAGTAGAAGATTCCACGTTTGGCGTTGCAGAAAAGGAATAGTAATGATTGTTTTGTCACCAATAACCGAACTTTGGTTAACGCCGGAAAATAGAGTTAACTTCCTGTTTTTCATTTTTTTTCAAAGAATAAGCAGACTTGCAAAACAGCATCTACGTTTAAAGCAATTTTCTTGTTATACTAAAACCAGACTTATCATAGGGCTACTACAGAGAGTCACGATTGAGTAATGTTTAAAAAAGTTCAGAGTAGAAAAAGCACAAAAAAACAGTGTCTTTGGAAAACAAGACTCGCAGCACAGCGGGAGAAAAGATAATATGATATATTTAATTCATTTTCAAGCAGAACCCTTTGATTACAATTTCTGGAACTACCAAGTCACTCTACAAGACAAAAGTTACAGCCAGACTGCAAAGCCTACCAGAGTCATGTGAAGTTAGAGATCGAAGATAAAGGTAGGTTCTCTTATTAAGTTTTCATCAAATAAAACTTTTATTCATAAGAACAAAAGTATTGTAATTAGCCAATATTTAGAACTAATCGTCAAAAGATAAAAACTCTTACAATCGAAAAAACTACTGTTTATGTCTCATAAAACTGAAACAGTTACTGAAAAACTTTAAACCTGCACACAATCAAAATGCACCCAAGAATCAACAGCATTTTGTAAGATTATTCTTTCAAGTTTTCATAAAATTTTCCTCTTTAGAGGCGAATAATAATTGGTTAGAACAAGAATTCCTTGAATGTTTTTTCTGGGGTTGTACAAGTTCTATTTCTTCATTTGATAAATGCAGACAATCCTTTATAAAGCAAGAAATGTAAAAGAAGTTTATCCAACCAAATTATACTTAAAACAACCATAGTTTGTTGTAATTAATGAAAACTTTTCTTCAATAAATATGCTGTAGTTATTGAAGAACAACAATCACTGGCTTTCTTAACGAAATTAATATCCAAGTGAGCTGACTTAAAGCTGTTAAGCTTTTATCTGTACATTATTCATCATTAACAGAACATATTCTCAGTTTGAAGACGGTAGGCAAATGCTTCGTGCTTTTGTGCAAAAAACCTCAGTTAAGAAGAAGAATATTTCATTATTCATTTCTTTGATAGAACGCTGTTCTGGGGGATTCTGTGTGGACAAACTTGGCAATGGGAATTAGTGTGTTGGTAAACCACTTTCTGTGGTAGAAGCGGGTTGTTTATGTACCACATAGTGGGTGTTCTAGTGTTTAGGCTTTGGCACCTGCAGTATTAACCCAGCAGTTTGTGGCAAATTCAGTGTTGTGTTCTACGTAGGACAGAGCAGTGAAGAAAAGGTGTATCGGTTGGCGTGGAATGACACAGTTTTACTGCTGGTTAGTTACAAATTCTTTTTAACAAAAGCCTAAAGCTTCTTCGTTTTTTATGTTAGGCTTCTCCATTGTCTTGTTGATTATCAATTTTTAGTAGTACAAAACAACACCGAATATGAGCGCCGGTTACTGGAAACAAATATACGGATAGATTTAATCAAGTTGTCTTTTTATCCCTCTTTTTACCAAAAAGATTCATTTTTCAATCTAAGTATAAGCGCTGAGTTGGAGTAAGAAGCCGATTAATTATAAGAACTAACAAATTCTTTGTTTTATTTTGAATTGAAATTAAGTTAATACTAGTTGGTTAAAGGAACTGGATCCAGCTTTATAACGAGATATTTTTTTGTTTTGTTTCTTGGAAAAAAGCCATTTATTTTTCTAAAGAGGATACTCTGGCTTAGAATTAGGACAAAACACAAAAACAAATCAACTTAAAGGTAAAAAGATAAGCCATAAATGATCCAGGTTTTTACACAATGTAAAATTAACCAATCAGGTCTCAAACTAAAACTTGGTTTGTCAACAAGTCGAGAGAACCAATTTGCTGATAAACAAGTCGAATTAACCAAATATTGGCTATAAAAGTTTAGCCAAATTTGAAAATTATTTCTACTAATTGGCTTACAAATCATTAACCAAACATTGGCTCATGAAACCTCGTTGTTGACCTCTTGATTAGCAAAATATTAGATTATGAATACACAAGGTGAAATGAAGAGGAAAACATATACCAAACTTAAGAGCTTTCTTACCAACATGAATTTCAAAACCATAAGTTGAACTTATCGATTGAGAAAAATGAAACGAATGTCTATGGGTTTTGAAAACGAGAATGTGTCAATCAGTCAGAAGCAGAAGCAAGTAAACGATGGCGGGACTTAAAGTCACAGGCTTTTGATGTCACCTGGCTTTCACAGTATGTCTTCACGCGTAGTCACGCACATTGTGTCTTGATAGTTAAAAGGCCCCTAAGTCGAGTTTTGAACACTGAAATATTTGAACTGATTTTAAAGTTTTGATATATAGGTTGGAATTACTGTATTTTACCCAACCTGAAGTGTTTGATTCACCCTTGCCATCTGCGGTACATCCAACTCTTTTCCTGAGCCTCGATGAACAACAGAGTTTCGGGTCAGGAAAATGATAATCTAAAATAACGTCTTATAAATCGTAGAAGATAATGAATAAAACAGTTCCACGGTTACAATCTTTCTTAAAGATGATAAATTTGATATAAAGTGTATTTGAATTTAATTTTAGTTTTACTCACAAGAGGGTAACTTTGCAAGTAAAGCTGTCATTTTTCCTAATTTCCATTGTCGCCTTTTCCAGTTCCAGTCCTTCCTTCCCATCGGCCATTGGCGCATTCATTTCGGTTAAAATTCAGTGTAAACATTGGTCTATTCGGAAAGCTTAGCTAATTTTCTTTATAACAAAGTCAACGACAAACAAACTGTCTTTCCCTGTTGTGCAGCTCGAGGTCTTAGTGCGTCAAAGGTTTCTAAAAGCTTCTTCTTTGTAACAAACGGTTAGTCATCTACTTCATCTTCTTTCTCGGCTTACAGTCTGAGGATGTGCATGAAGCTACTTTCTTTAAAAACATTTAATGGAATGAACTTAACTTGTTTTTATCACAATCATCTTTTCTACGCATTTTAACAAAATGCTATATATAATTCTAAAAAGATACCTACACAAGTATGTAAAATCAAACGAAAGACACATCGAATTTTGCGCGTTAGCACTCGTTTCATCGCGAGAGAATCGATACGTCATCTTTGATTTTATCTCTTTGTATACTTTGTTCTGCTACCATAGTATTGAGCAATTTATGACACGGTAGACTGTATCTATTTACATAAAAAGATATACATACAGAGACAAATTTCCCGTCCTGCTTTTGCTTCTTGTTAGAAACGCTGTTCTGAAGGCCATGCATTCGTTTTCGGTAGGTACAAAGAAAGAAAAAAGTTTGAATAGACGAATTAGACAAAAGATCTTTCTTATCTTAATTAAAACAAACGCAACTGTAGTATCTATTTCCTAAACAGAACTTGCTAAGTAGATTAGATTGGAGACATAGATTTTGTATGTTTCATGCAGTGTGGGAACAAAAGCTTTGAACTTTGGTACTGTCGCAGGAAAGAAGGAAAACCCGAGAATACGAAAATAAGTGAAGTTTAAGTTGTCCATATAGCATTTGGAAAATTGAACCCATATTTTTCGTCTCTCCTTTTCAAACTCCAAGAATAGAAAACCTATAAACAATCAATTTTTTGTTTATTTTGAAGACGCGGGTTTTGAATGTTTAAACAACCATTGGTTAAATTCAACGTTTTATTGGTAGTAAGAACTTGCATTCAGCAAATAGAGTATCGTTTGTTGGTCGACTAATTTAACTGCGTTTATACTAACCACACCTAAATTGTAGTGTTGTTGTAGAACAGTTTTAGTTTATGTAGATTCTGGCAGCGGTAATTTAAAAATGTTTTTCTCAAGTCATTTTGGTTCTTTCCTTGCTCATGACCAGAAAGGCTAGAGATATATATGAGGATATCGATATACTAAGGTAAAGAAACAACTTCGCAATTTTGCTCCCATTGCCATTTTGGAATGAAGCCTTTGAGCTGACGACCTTCAAACTTCTTTAATCGTATACCGCTTGTTATTCTTTTAGCATTTTGTCCTGTCTTATTAATAGTGATGGCACAAACAAAAAAAATGTGTTGACAATGTGAATTATATATTTCACATCTATTTGATCACGCTTTCACTCTCTTTTAGGACTAAACCGATTAAAAGAGAAAAAAGACAAGAAAACCATGAAGAGTGGCGTTTTGGTGTGGTCTCTACTCAGTCTATATGTGGGAGTTTCGTCTCAACAAAGGGCTCGGTGTGTAAACTTTGAATAATTTGCTCCGCCAGCACTTTTTAGGAAAATCCAAACACTCAATAGACATAGACAAGAGTTAATAATCTCAAGCAAACAGGTCTTTATGTTAAGACATTCTAAAAAAGAACAGACAGAACATACGATTGAATCTTTTTTCCCTACCCAGTATTGAAGTAAAATATTATTAATGCGAAGATCGAGTCAGGCGACTTAATTTTTTGTTCTATTTAATTTTGTGAATATTGTTTTTGAAAATATTCAAACAGCATTTGCATAATACTGATTTGGTTCAGCAAACTAAAAATATCTATTCATTTGTAATGAGTTGAAATATTGATGTTATCCATAAATCTAAAAATAGGTATTTTACAGACCGAAAACAGATCAAGAAATTGTCTCATAACACGATTTTACACTTTTGTAAGAACCAGTAAATCTGACCGAGGCTCATTTTTCTTAAATTTTTCGCAACTTGAGCCTCAAAATGATCTTAAATTTTTCTCATTTCTATGTGTGATCATTGAACGAATTGCTTGGCGGGTGTATTTTTGATCAATTCACCCGGATATATCATGGGTTCACTGAATCATTTTCTTGAGACGTTTTCTAGTGACTACCTCATAATAAAAGCTGTGAATTATCTTTTTTTTTCAGTTGTGCATTGTTAAGTTAAAGATCAAGGAATCAGCTATATCAAGTCCGAGCCTCAGCTTGTTCTTAAAATTGTTCTTTAATTTTGTCCAATCCGAGCGCGCAGTCGTTGTTCCTATAAAATTGTTCTTACTGATAAATAGAAAGGAAGCGTATATACGAATAACAGCGTTTTATTTGGAATTAAAGGGCACCTTAAAATAACATATCTTTTATTATTTCCGTACACCGAATAATGTGGTTCTTTCATGAAAAAAAGTTTTCACCAGACCACCACGCTGAAATACAGTTAAAAAGGAAGTTTCTGCTTTTCTGAATTTTAGAACTGTAATTTTTTTGGCGTTTCAAGCTTCCGGAAATTTTTTTTGATCCATTTTCAAGGTTGCGAGGTTTGCTCCCGCCTTTTCTCAATTTTACTGAATCAATTAAAAGAGACACTTTATACTGTTCGTAAAGATGATGTAAAACATTTCAAACATTGAAACAAGCAAATTTCAACAAAGATTTATTGTTGAAGGGACAAAATGAGTTTTGGTAAGCAAGATTATAGAAATTCCTTTCAAGAAAGCAGTGCAAGAGTCTACAGGATCCAAAGGAACAGTGAGATTCGCGTAAAAGTTGCTTCGCCTGAACCGCTTCAGCACACGTTATTAAAACGGGTATTTATAAGGTAACAGTTTTGATATTGCACACCTAGAAAGTTAAATTCATAAAGTTGTACAATGACTAAAATTCTAATTTTACCATTGAGTTCAACAAGAATCAGTAAAAGTTAGAACTGCCATCGGGGAACAGTAATTGAAAGACCGAATTATATTTTCTTGTGTTAACGGCAACAAGAAGTTAAAATAAAAAAAATCAGGAGTGGGATATCGAGACTTCTCATTGTTAATAACAATTGTGATTTTCTACTGCTAACCTTTACCTATTGTGAGAGGTACCGAGTGGTCCCTTAAATTAAAGCCTCTGCACTGATTACGACTTGTTCTTGAAATCTCGCCATTTTTTATCGTGTCTCGAGATCTCGTATTCTTTAATTCTTCTCCATTTCGCAGTCTCATGTTTTCTCACTAAATGGCTTGCATTTTCGGTATTTGCGGCAGAGCTCGAACCCTCTATTTTTCTTGAAATCTGTTTGATGTCTCGGTATTTCAAGTCTCGGATTTTTCGTATCGTAACTTCTCGGTTTCAGATTATTCATGGTTTTCTAAAGTCCAGGCTTGGACTAAAAAAAAAGGCCATCTCGGTTTTACCTTTCGCTACCCGCACTGTGACCGGTCTCACTTGCTGCTTCGTCGGTCGTGTTCTTTGGCACTGCTTTTCTTGAGAGAATTTTCGATTTCTTCGAATATCGATGATCTCGTCCATAAACCTCTCAGACCACTAAAGTACGTTTTTTGTTACTTAAAAAATACAACACTGGTCTATTGGCAACTGGTCTATTGGCTGTCGACAAATCACGATATTTCAGTTTTTATTCGACCTAGTTGTAGTGCGGATCATCAGTTCAAAATCATATTTTCACAAGCGATTTTTTATAAGCATGCAGTTTACACATTAATAGCGTTTTCTGGTCGGTTCGAAATCTCAGTCTACTAGATACAAATTTTCATTCAGTTGTGATATATTTCAATCTGTTAAGAATCAGTTCTATTAGACGCAAACTTCATTAAGTTGTACCTTTTAAATCAGATAAAAATCTCTGTTAGTTAAAAACAAACTTTCAATCAAACGATAACAAGTCACATGTACCAAAACGACAAATTTTAAAACTGTCACAACTAACATAAAAGCTGCGTTACAGTTCTCACATTCGGTGGCGTATTTTGATCAGCTCGAAACCTCATTCTGTGTAAGACACAAATTTTCATTTTTCGCAGTGTAAAATTTTGCGGATCAGCTAGTTCAAAAACGCAAAAACTTCAGTCAGTTGTAACATTTTCGGATAAGTTTCCTTTTGGTAAAACCAAAGTTACCTTTGCGTTGTAAACAAGTTTAAGAATCTGAGCCAGTTACATTTCTAAAGTTATAACGTTTTCAGTTATTCTATCAGCTTGAGGATTTTTGGTCAGTTTCATTAGATTCGATTAGCAAAGGTCTGTTAAAATATAAGTAAGACGCAATTTTTTTTAGTTGTAATATTTTCCAATTAGTAACATTTACAAAATTTACACATTTTTATAACTCCACAACTAACAGAAAATCTGCGTTTACAGTTTGCTCAACCGGTAGCATTTTGAATAGTTAACCTTAGTTTGTCAGGCACTAACTTTCATTCCTTGCATTGCAAAAACTTGCGAAATCAGTTCGACATTCCTATCAGTAACACATAAAATTAATTTACAGTCATTTGTGACCTTTTCTGTTGAGCACGTTCGAAAATAACCGTTTAGTTTAAGCCCAATTTTTTCCGTTGTAATATTTTCAGATGCTCAAACAGTTAGACCAAACTTTTTTATCAGTAGAATAATTTTAGATTCTCATACAGTTACTTAGAGGTACTTTTTTTTATCAATTTAAAATGTTTTCAATAAGTAGAAGTCTAAATCACGCAGCTTGACACAAATTTCTACCACGTGAAATTTTTTCCAATTAGTTGCAAACCTCTATCAGCGAGTCGCAAGCTTCAGTTCAATAATTTACAAAGTGTTAAAAGTTTGTAAACTTTTACAACTTTTGATAAAGATCTATATAACTGATGAAATGTTACAACTAATAGAATATTTAAGCCTACCCTGTAGGAAATTATGACATAGCTGATTGAAAATTTCGGTGAATTGAATAGGATATCATTACCAACTAAGAAATTTGAACCGAAAATCGTGCTTTTTGTTGAAAATAAGAACTGTTCTTGTTTATTTTGCTGGTAGCTGTAAAAGAATAAAAAAAATGAAAAGCTATTTTGGAAATCATTGGTACGCCTTGTGTTTTAGGCGGAAAGCCGATAATTATTTCCAATTAAGTGCTATTTTGACAAGACGAAATCTTCAATGGAACGCAAGTCTCGTGCATGAAGACCAAATCAAACCCTTTGTTTTTTTTTGTGTGGTTAGCGTTGCCCCGACATCATGACGAGGCTATCCACGCATGCGCAATAGCGAAGAAAATGAAAAATACGGTGTACTGCAACATAATTTTGGAAAAACGTTTGTCTAACATTTAAGCCTTCCTTTTAGCGCAAAAAAAATATTTTAAAGTGTTCTAATTCATGACATGAACTAAATGTTTAATGCACCTTTTTGGTTAATTCTAAAATAATTATCTCATCAGGGTTGATGCCTTGCTTGAGGTATGCACCAACTTGCGTTCTCTTTGGGATATGGTGAACGTTTTCTCAGATACGAAAGTTTAACTCTGCATCTGTGTTCCTCAATAAAACACATCAATCTTACACAACAGCAATGCAATGGATAAAGGGGACGAGGGTACTGTGTGAAGGTCAAAAACAGTTAACTGACGGCTTTAATCAAGGCTTTCATTTCCAAACTTATAGGCAAAACCAAACAATGTCCCAAATCCTGGACATTCTTCTTGATAAGGAGAAGTACGATCCTCGCTTACGTCCCAACTACGAAGGTAAATATTTCAAATCTGGTAAGATGCTATCAAGTAATTGAATAGTAATATAGTAGTTTTCGGTGAAAATGAATTGTTTTACACCGCGCGCAAATAAAGCTATTGTTATGTGAGAATTCGCACCTTAGCATATCACAGTTTGCATTACAACATTTTTCATATAAAAATTTCCTTCTTATGCTACTAAGGTAAACATAAAAAAAACAGAAGCAATTTCTTTAATAATTAATTTCAACTTTGTTTTTCTGACCTCAATTTTTCTTCGATAAGTAAATGTACACATCCACAATGGTTTTCTTTGCCGGATATAGAATTCCCACTTTATACTTAGGAAAATTTTCATCCAGCCTAAGAAACCCCCACGCCATTTAATGAGTATGACAAATGTTTGTGATCATGATCCCTTCTCCTCTAACTGGCTTACGTTAGGTGGAGAAACTTAAAAAGTGGTACAGAACAGGTCAAGTCAGCCCCGTTTGGAATGTTCTTAAAAGTGGCTCAATCTTTGTTTCGTTGTTTGCTTCAATGCCATTTTAACTCGAGGAGTTACGGGAGAACAAGCTAAAGAACTCAAAGTCTCCTTCGAGGTTTGCCACCCGGGACCTATTGTTTAAATTCCTTATCCGAGAAGACGCGCGAAGGTCTAACCGTTTGCAGATGTTAGAGCAAAGGCAGCACCTTCTCAGTTATTTTAAGACTCTAAGCGGAGGCCCGGTACCAGGAATTGAACCGGGGCCACCGTGACGACAGACGACAGTTTGGTGCCTTTACCAACTGCGCTATGCAGAAAGAAATTTAAGTGTAACGAATACAGTAAAAACCCGCGTATAAGAACTTAGTTTTTGGCAAGTTAGGCTAAACAGGTCCTTATGAAAATGGTACTTAATGGAAATCTAGCCTACTTAGGTTCTTAAATAGGTTCTTATGTTTTAGGAAAAAAATTAATATAATCACTATTTATTGTGAAATATTATTTTTTCATAATATTTCACATTGTACTCATAAAAGCAACTCATACAGCAATACCCTACAATGCAAATGCTGGACATTGACATTGTTGATGAATCAGATTACATACTTACTGTCCATCACATTCCATATTATGATTCTAACTTTATAGTACAATGCAAA
>JAOBAT010007570.1:3994-32915 GCA_026413305.1 Hydrozoanthus tunicans
GCTTTATGTGACAACACTCTTCTCATAGAAAATGATACATTGCCAATTCCAGAGTATGGCATAGTTGCACTCACCTCTCCCCAGGCTTTATGTGACAACACTCTTCTCATAGAAAATGATACATTGCCAATTCCAGAGTATGGCATAGTTGCACTCACCTCTCCCCAGGCTTTATGTGACAACACTCTTCTCATAGAAAATGATACATTGCTAATTCCATTGCCATTCTTGACAGAAAGTGAGCCTGCTAGAGTTGCTGTGTCTGCTCTGGTCAGCGGTGCCTGTGATGGACGAGATTAATAACCAGTATTTTGTTAATGCTTTATAACATGATGGACCTTATGAAATAAACTACTTTATTTTTCTTTTGATTCATACTATAGCACTATCTTATCTGTAAAATATTATCAAAGTGTTACTTGAGCATAGTATTTGTTTCTTCTTCTGTAAATTTCTTCTAATTGGAATACATGTGTGATTTTTGCTGTGAACAATGTACATGTAAAGCACATTATATTACAGGCTGGTCACCGATGAAAGATTGAAGTTCATGTTTTTCAGATGCAAAAAGGTTTTGAATTCTTATACTTGCCTAACTGACGCCATGTTTGTTGTTTGTGAAAGGGCTTAGTTTTGTAATACATTTTTCATTTGCTATGCAAAACCAGCAGCTCAAAGAGAATTTTTCTCTCATGAAACAGAAAACCTATCCTCAAGTGCTTGATTGTTTCTTTCGTTAGTGTACTTGTGATAGTGGTTTTTTTTAATAATAATCAGGGAATGTGGAACCACAGCACTCTTTTTTCTATGTGGTCATTTTCTTGTTGAAAATTAGCTGGCTCTGTAAGTTTCTTATATCCCAGTTTGAGTCGGTACACTTGTTCCAAAAGCTTTTATCCCATTTTAGCAAACATTTTTAGGAGTAGTATTTTTGGCATTGCAAATGCCTTGCTGCAACACATCAGATCGGTGATTTCAAGAAAACGTAAAAATCTTTTTAAGTTTTCTAGGAACTACATTCAAATTCCAAGAACTTTAAGAGCATTCTAGGCAAAAAATAAACTAGGAACTTTCATTGAAAATTCTCAATAAGTACTAACTAAAAAGATTCTGAAATTCTATGAATTTTAGCAACAGGCAATTTTTTGTTTAATCAGATTTCTCACAATATCTGACTCATGCTAAATAATATCTGACTAAGTGAAAATAATTAATATTGTCTCATATTTGTTTTACAATGAAAAACGGTTCAATAAAACAAACCTCAATTGACTGTGAAATTGACATACTGTTAATCTCTATTTGGGGAAGTGTCCTACAAAACAAGAAAGAAAAGATCTTAATCACAACTTCCATCATACATAGCTAGAACAATCAGTGAAGAAGAGAAATATTATTATGCACTACATAAAAAACACTTACTTTTCTTCTAGGAAATCTTCATAATGATCAAACAGATTAGTTGCATCAACACCAACTGATATACTTCCCTGAAAAAAGGAAACAATGATTATTCAAAAATGGTTTAAACACAAAAATTCTAACAGAATAAGACTACAACAGAGTTAAAATGTACAAGTTGTTTTTTTAAAAAAATTACCTTTGGATTGGTTCTCTGCTGCAGTCTGCGTTCATCTCGCTCTCTCTGTAGCCGCTCATATTCCTCCTGGATCTATGAACAACACCATCACAACAACAACCAAGAGTGTCAGGTTTTGAAACAAAACCTTCCTCAGCTGCTGCTTAAAGTTAGCAATTGTTTTCTACCATGGTTGAAAAAATTCAGGAAAATTTAAGCAAAATAACGTCAACAAACAAGAAAACTGGTTCTAAGTCTAATCTAAATTTTCCTCAAGACAGGTAACACAAACAATAACAAACTTTATTCATCATTAACCATTCTTACCTCTACTGGAGTTCTCTTTCTTTCTATTACCTTTGTAACAAACAAGGAAGTTTCATTATTAATAGCCAGTTTTGCTAAGACAATATTTTACTTTTGTGTAACACTGAACAAAACAAAAAACTGAAAGAAGCCAGGTGATCAACAAAATTTTATAGCAAGTTATAATTATTATTGAAAGAACATTCAATCACCAAGGCTTTTCAGTTGTTATGAATCTTTGAACAAACATGCATGCTAATGATATAAACACAGCTATTAAAATGGTACTGAGGCCTGGCGGGTCAGAAGGAACTAAGCTTAAAACACATTTTTACGTCTCCAGGCAGAACCAACAAGCACTATGCATAATATGCTCTCCAATAATAATCTACATGATGATGCATTCTAGTAACTAGTTTATATCCTTACCTCCCAACCTGCGGCCAGTCCCTTGTGTCCGTACACATTGTAAATCATGCGAGTCTCAGGGTTGCTTAAAACTGAAGCCAGAATTTAAGCTGTTTAACATAATTTGAGCTTTGGTTGACAACTTAACAAGGAAAGCTTGAAATGTGTTATACAGCTTTTCTTTAAACCATTGTCTAAAAAAGCAATACATTATTTTTTCTCTTCTTCTTTCCCTTGTCAATAGTCAACACAGGCCTCCATTGTCCAACATTCTAAAAGACTACACTGTATAAAGACTAAGCTGTATCTTTCATTTTCCTTTTTTATAAAAGATTACCAACATAAATCATGACATTTTGAAACAGACCAAGAGAAACTACAAAAGGAAAATTATGTGAGCTGATAACGTGTGTAGCAGCTGTTTTTTAGGGGAGAGACCAATGTTAATCAAGCAAGCTACCATGTTGAACATGGGAGTTGATGAAAGGCCTGTTTCTCCCTCTCTGCCTCCTCTGGCTTTTCTTTCTCTTGCATGTTCTAGTCTTTGCATGCCTGTTCAACATAGCAGGTTGCCCGATTGATGCTCTTCCCTTAATCAATACAAAGTCATATAAAAAGATACACTAGTCAAGTATCCACTTATAATATATGAAAAGAAAAATAATCACTTTTTAATAACTACAAAATGCTTTTATTTTTTTAAATAGATAAGTGGTATCAGGAGGTTCAGAAAAAAACTACATTTGAGGCCAAACTTTCCTAACTACAATGTCACTATTAAATTAAAAAACTAGTACTGTAATTTATAGTGGTTCGGGTTCACTAATGCTGACTAATGTTTTAACGTTTATTTTTTCTAAAAGTAGCAAGGGAAGAGAATTCCACACTTTGAACCTTCAAAGCCTAGGTCTCACTACCATGGTTTTCACTGCCCTGACCCACTGTGAAAACAAAAAAAAATCTACCTTCATATGCCTTTTGTATTTTGTTGAACAACTGCACTGCAATCTGGTATCAAAAAGTTCACTGAATCAGTGATTGCAAACACAATAACTATTCTGCAAACCTTGCCTAATCAACAAATGCTGAATAAAAGTTATGAGCTGCTACCATATATCTTTCATTTTATGCTCTAATTTAAGTCTAACAATGATTTATAGTAGCATAAATTAATTGAGAAATTATAATCTACTTTTGAGGTTAAAATTGTTAAATGTTTTAGGGTTAAAATATGAATGTTTTCGGCGTCGAGTTCATCTTCAATAAGGTTTTAGCTTAACCATTTGTTAACAACTATTTAAAAACAATTAACTGTTTTTGAATAGTTTTGACGATAATGGTTTTATTTACAAGAAGAGCAACCGATATTTATTTTCGTGCACTCTGATTGGCTCCTGTAACTCATGTAGTATTTACCAAAGCAACCAGTATCCATTTTTGCACGCTCTGATTGGCTCCCTCCCCAATATCCCTGACCGTTAGTCGGTGTTGAGACAGTAGTCAAAATGACGTCATGTTACCCATTTGTTATAGACGAGGAAAAGATTGCTTTAAATGAAGAACCATACCAGAAAACATGAAGAGGACAACAACTTAGATTTTGCTTTTTAATTTTTTTCTTTCAAAATCCACAACACTTATGTTCTTTAAAAAAGTAACCCTGAAGAATGTATATAAAACTCAAATGTACATGAAGTGCACAAGCTACAGATATAAAAAAATTTAAATTTTGTCCTTTCTTTGAAAAATGAAGTGCATCTTACCCCTGTCTTCTTGTAAATACTAAAACAACCCTCCCCCCCAGGGTCGGTGTTTAGCTCTAGATATACCCACTGCTATTCACCTCCCCTTCTGGGAATGGTTGTTAACTATAAATTTGAAAATAGTTTGGTACTGCACAGGTTTGAAAATAGGAAAAGGTTTACATTGTGTTGTTTCTTTAGCCAGCGTAGCTTGGCATTCTAGTCAATTCTCGATGACAAAAGCAACAAGCGGCGAAAAATGGGCCGTGGAGGAAATGGGGAGAGAGAACAATAGCAGAACGCCAGCCTCCAACCCCCATTTTTTCGGGAGAAATTTTTGCACGTAATTATTCGTAGTTTGTTTACTTAACCGGAATAATAAGTACCGAGCGGAAGTGAAAGTGTTAAAATCGGAAGTGAAAATGACAAGTCGTGACAACTGTCAAACTCACATGGAGCAAAAACTGATCGAAACAATGGTGAAATAACCAACATAGTGACACTGTCAGCCATTTCTGCTGCCTTTAGTCGTGTGAACGCTTGATATATTCTGCTTTTTCCAAATCAAGTGGGTAAGACTGCCAGCACATCGTTTCCCGCGTATAACTCCTTCACTGCCAGTTCCTGTTCATAATTCAAGTTTAAATCAAGACTGCAAACTTTCGTGACAACTGTCAAACTCACGTGGAGCAAAAACTGATTGAAACAATGGCGAAATAACCAACATAGTGACACCGTCGGCCATTTCTGCTGCCTTTAGTCGTGTGAACACTTGATATATTCTGCTTTTTCCAAATCCAGTGGGTAAGACTGCCAGCACATCGTTTCCCGCGTACAACTCCTTCACTGCCAGTTCCTGTTCATAATTCAAGTTTAAATCAAGACTGCAAACTTTTTCCAAAAATAGCTCCATCGATTCGTTTCTATCACTCAACACTGTCAATCTTGATGACACCACCTTGCTGGGTAAATTTCGAATAAATTATACTTTTTCAACCAATGGCAGCACAATTTTTTCAAAATTAGCGATTTCAGCCAATGGTAAGCTTCACTCTTCGATTTCGCCATTGAGAATGACTAGAACGCCAAGCTACACTGGCTATTGTTTCTTTGAAAATAAAGTGCTTTTTTTTCCAAATTTTTCTTTAGTAATAAAACAACTACAATCCCACGCAAGGTCAGTGCCTAACACTAGATATTAACTTCAACACTTTACATCTCATTATATATCAACCCTTATGGTTGTTACTTGTTTATCAATAGAGCTGGACAAGTTTTTGAAAACTAGCAAAACTTCATCTGCTTCGACTGCTGTTGCACCACATAGTTTAAGCATCTATTGCAGCAATTAGGAGGGCTTTCGATTGCCCAGATCTTTGATGTGCAACAGCTGTTGGAGTTGTTTACATTGTGAAGGACAAACTCTTTGCTGTAATGCTGTTTTGATGGCAATAAAACGGTTCTCTGGTGGGTATATCGTGCATCTCAGAAGCATACCGTCCCTGCAAAGTGCAAACGGTGAGACCAAACTTGGTCTTTTCAGCCGTGATGTTATGGACTTCAAAGAGAGCTTCAGCCTGGGCAAACCATAATTGACGAACCGATGACCAGAATATGAGAAGTTTTAGGGCCACAGCCAAGACGGCTGATTGGTCAAACAGTGCTTGGTTGGTTGTCTTGTCTACATCACGTTTGGGTCACCAATTTAGGAATCACAAGTCACAAGGAAAAGAGTTTAAATAGGGGTATGCATTCTTCAACTCAAAAAGACCATTTTACAGTCTATATATAAAAAAACTTATGTGATCGGGGTAATACATTGATCTCCCTCTAAGAGTGAACTGAGTCACAGCGACCGCCACAGTATGTTAATTAATTACAACGGCAGTCTGTGATCGAAAAAAGCTTCATTTACTTAACAAATACCATCGAAATATATTGGAACCTCGATACAACAAACCTCGATATAACAAACACCTCGGTATAATGAGTTTTATTAAATTTTCAATCTCGAATATTGTGATTCGCGCGTTCTGATTGATTCATTCAATTTGGTTATCAGCTCATATTCGAAGTTCACCAAATATGGAAACTGACTGAAGTGTTTGCAAAGCCAAAAAAAAGGTTCTGAATAAAATTTAGCTGTTATTTTTAAGTATGGAAGAGTTAAGAAAACTAATTAAATTCGAAAAGATGATTTATAGCCAACTCGGCGGTACGCGCCTCGTCGGCTATTTACCATTTCATAACCAACAAGCGCGAATGGAATAATTGTTAAATATACTTTTGCTAAACAACAAGAAAAATACCTCGAACGAATACCTCGATAATATACAAACAATTTTTCCGGTCCCTTAGATTCTCTTTGTATAGAAATTTCACAGTAAGAACGTTTCAAATTTTTTAAGCTACGCATTCTAAATATAAAGCTACTACCTGTTTTTTATCCGGGTCGTTGTGCTTGTCTGGATGATATAGTACACACATGCGCCGATGCGCAACTTTGAGTTCATCTTCATTGGCCTACAAAGTCAAAACAATATAAACGGCCTGAAAGTTATTCTGCTTCACGATGGACTACTCGCTACAAATTTCACTTATCTTTACATTCACGTACGTCCTTCCGACAGTTTAATATTGCATAAAAATCCTCTTCTTCGACATCAACTTCGTCGTCCGCCATTTTGCCTAGCTGCTGACTTGAACGTGGGCGCAAGTTTTTCAACGTGTTGCCGCTGGCGACCCTCCCTGTGTTCCTTTGTGGGACTAATTATTGAGGGGCTCGCTGGCGATTTGACGGACGGCATGACCGAGCGTTGATTGGTTAAGCCTACAACACACCCCCTAACCAGTTTCCAAATACGGGAGCGCCACATGACTAATCGAATGGTGTCAAATAAACCACAATTTATTTGAAGAGGTGTTTGTTGCAACGTTGAAGACTACTTCTGTACGTATTATTCGTATTTTCCATTCAGAAATGCTGAATTTAAGAAGAATTGCAAGCAGCCAGCCTTTGAGGTTTGTCAAGTGTAAATATTATGCGTATGTTTCAATGTGGGACCACTGAGGAATTCAATTTTGGCGCGTGTCAAAGTTGGTCAACCCGACATTTTAATTACCATAAATTTTAAGCGTTTCGCAAGACTTTTTTGTTGTTTATGAAGATCAGCTCTGGACATTAGCCATGTATCGGTCTGTGCCAGGAATTTCTGGTATAAAAAGTATCCGTCATAAGCTTTTTTGCCGATACACAGTCGTTAATTAACTAGTGCCTTCAGCACTGGCAAGGGTATTTGTGTCATTTTGTTCTTCCGTCCTAATTTGTTGAGAGCTCTGTACTCTGGGGATGACAGACAAACCAGTAGTTATAAGTCATGGTTGTAATTTTAGTTTCGTATAAATTGTCAAACACATTTTAATTACCACTTGTTTTATTAGAAAACGATAATATTTTTCGCCCATGTAAACAACAACTGCAAATTGAAAAACTGAACTACTCGTCTACTGTAAAAATAATGTAGATTACTTACACATACGGCAAATACAGAACATTTAACACTAGTAACAGGGCGGCTCCTTAATAAGGCCGGTGCAGTGAAAAATTTGGATGTATGCTTCTAAAGGGACCAACATCTATTACCTACATTCAAAACGATCTTCTGCCCTGGCACCAATTTCATTTTGTTATCCCACACTGTACTGCCTCTATGAAAAAAAATGCAAGATGTAGACATTGAACAACTTTTAAAAAATTCCGAATAGTGTAAATGCGAAAGCATTTACTTTATTTTGCAAATTTAACTATTGTTTGTTTTGATGATAAATCTGCTTTAATGATAGGTTTACATTAGTACCGATTACTCATGGTTCAAGTTTGAGATTATTTGAAACCACAACAATTTGGCATTGCATTCACATGGACCTTCTGTAAGTGTCCTGATCTTAGGCCAGCAAAATGTTCAAGTTTGGGGCCTTAAAAAAGTAGGCCCGACTTTTTGGTTGGTTCAGTAAACCCCATGTAAGAACAGGACCATTCCAATTTTTGCATAGTTTGCACAGAAAACAGGCCTGGGAACTAGCTTTTTGTTTTTTGCTTCCATTTAAATGGAGTCTTGGAATACTGGTGTAAATAATTTTAATCTTATAGTTGGGGAAAAAACTGATAAAAAAGGTGTCATGAATGTATTGCTCTTCCAGAAAAACTATCTTTATTGTATATTTGATGTATGAAATGTGTTTATGTTTGCAGTTAGCCAGTATACCAGAAAATAGTTAAAAAATAAAGATCATTTAGGAAAGGTGTTGTTGTAGTAACTACCGTTCGATGCATGACTCGATCATTTTTGGCTATTTTGAGGATTTATGAAATATAACAGTGAATATTGTTTTCAATCTATAGCTGATAATAGTTGATTGTTGTCACACATGCTCAGCCTGAGTCACAAACTGAAATAAAGAACTCGCAAATTCCGTCATAGATAAACTGAATATCAGAATAAAACAGTACACTGATTTTTGAGTAACATCTTTCCTCACTGGAATTTGTGGATCTCAAGGACGAAAATTATATATTGGCATTAATTTTGTTTTAAGTTCATGGCTTTTGCTCAAGACATGTTTTTACTGTGTACTTTTTGTTTGATTCAACAGATCATTTTGTACAGGTGTACGGAGTTTTGCAAGTTTGCCACCCAATGAACCCCCTCTTAGTTTTGACCAGGGAAGCCCCCACAGGGAGAGTTTGATGGAAGTTGTGAAGAGGGTGGAAGGTGAAACTGTTGAAATTCCCTGCGTTGTTGGGGGAGAAAAAATTTACACAGGAAACATTAGATACCAACTTGCTGTAAGTGAACACTTTCTGAAACAATTTGTCGTTAATTGTTATGGAGAACTTGGCATCTTGTCAATCAAGAGCCAATGCTTACTCTTTTTCTTAGCTGAGAATTTCAAAAATTGTTATTATCAGGTTCTGTGAAGGGCTTTCTTCTAAAATGTCATACAGGAAGAGACAAATAGAAGAAAAAATTTTAAAGTTTTCAGCTATCTATAAACTGAGGTTTTGTTGAGTCTGTAAACCAACCAAATACGTTAACACCTATCCTTACTAAAAAGAAAAAAAACTGTCATGAGTTGCAAATTTATTATTTAAAAAGAGTCACTATTATTATTATTGTTATTATTGATAATAGTATTATTATTATTGTTTTATTTTTTTATTGCTAAAGCTCAATGAATAACAAATTAATCTTTTTTGATGATGGTGCAAGAAAGTAGTTGCAAAGGCAGTTTAACCTTTACTTTATTTTTGTATATAAATCTGAGCAGTTGTTTCCACAAATTCCTGTTGTGTATTCATTTATCCTTTACTGAAATCGAAACTAAATTATAAAGAAGTTGAAGTTATTGCACTTATTGGATCTGGCTGGTAATGAATGTAGTAATATCTTTAAAATCAAATAAGAGACCTAACAGTTTAGACAGTGGCTGACTATATTTGGATTGTGTCACACAAGCTTCCTCATATTCCATGTGACAGATCACAAGAACTGCCAGTGAGACGGTTTGATACTGTTCTTAGTACTCTGTCCCAGGAATGTGAAAGTTTAAATCTCAAGTTGCCTTTTCTGTTTAAGCTAGGAACTTCAATTCACTCCCAATCTGCATCTGAACCAGGGTCCTAAAACAGCTTCTCAAAACTGGCTGGCTGGCGGCCGAATGAGCTGCCTCTTTCTGTCCGGTTTAGATGCCTCTAAAAGTTGCAAAACCACTTCCAACTGGCATAGAAGAAATTAATCTTTACCCCAAGAGTCTTAGCTTCCACATGTTAAACAAGAAATATTATGGTTCTGTTGAAGAAGTCAGTTTTAGTTTATGAAGTCGAACACAAATTATAGCACTGTTTGTACTTGCATTTGGTGACTTTGGGAGCAATGCAATCTGAGGTTTATAAGGCACTGCTTTCCCCAGGAACCTTGTGCCTAGTGTTTGATTTTAAAGATATTACTACATATACTTCGACTAGATGACTAATCTCCATAATACGCTGGTAATGAATAGTTAGCAATGTATGAAAAGGACTTAAGAGTGCCTAATGAGTGAGAATGAGTTAAAGTCTGTGTTGAACCTTCGAAATAGTCTGAGCTTAAGTTTTGATCCAATTGTGTTTTCAGCCCCACAGCCATTCATTGAAGGTGGCAAAAGTACATTTTGCAACTGAGGTAAGTAAATAGTAGACATGGTTACAAAATATATTATGAAACTTTGTGAATATAATAACAATGTTGTTATAGACTTTGATTGAGGTGTTTTTTTCTGCATCTATCTGGATGAAGTTTGTCAACTAGAAATTCAATAATTGATTTGAAAATTCTTTATTGAAACCTCTCCTCTGGGATCTCCCTTTTGTTACTGGAATGATGACCATTTTAAATCAGTTTTAATTATCTTTTTGTCATTGTATGTTCTAACTGTGGGCGTTTGCTTGTTTTGTGTTAACCTTGGTATTACTGGCATCACCTTGTGAATGTTCAATGTTGCAAATTCAAAATATTTTGCTTTATTTTTCCTTGTTTTAATGTTTTTGTCATTCTTAAATTGAAATTGAAGTCCCACACCAATTTTGTGCATGTCATTCAATCAGATCAACTTGCTGGTATTGCTGCATGCATACTTATACGTACTGTTGTATTGTTACTGTATTGTTACTGTATTGTTACTGTATTGTTACTGTATTGTTACTGTATTGTTACTGTATTGTTACTGTTTTTAGCTAATTCTCTCATTTAACAGGTTTGTAAGGAGAAATTACTAAGACCTGTATTGATAAGCATTCAAGTGCTGAAAAATTCAGTATGAATCTAGACATTAATAGAGATCAGCTCGAGGTGTATACCTTTTCTGACAGTTTTGTGACATATTTTGATGTGTAGGAAGTGATAAAAATGGCCATTGACAAAGCAATGGCTGTTCGCAAAGAGTGGGAGAGAATGCCATATGAAGATAGGTTTGTGCAAAGATCTTGTTAATAGATCATTAAAGTTGATTGTCATTCATTTTACCACTAATAACATTTTTATTATGGATAATCTTGTAATATTTTGACACTGTGGAGTTAACTGTTTGTGCTACAGAAGCAAAGCAGTCTGCCTAACTCTAAAGTATGAAGCCAGACCTCTGTGTTGTGGCAATTAATAAGATTTTGTACCAAACTTGTTGCCATTGATTTGTACCAATGAGAATCTAAGTCTTCTGAGAGCTATCTTGTTTCGGTTAGTGTCTTGTTTAGGAAGAGCCAGATTTCTAATCTAGTTAAGACTAAAGATTCCAAAGATAAATGCTAGTCCTCATGGCCAATGCTCTCAAAAAAGTTTTGCTTTGTAGAATATCTTTTACAAAGAGATTTTGGAATGTGTAGTTACAGAAAATATCCAGACCCCTGATAAAGACCCCCCACTCCTTCAGATTTTCCATTTTCCACTAAGAAATGCTAACCCCTCACCCCTCTGGAATTCCATAGATATATAGAAAAACAAAGGTTCTTTTGACTTTGGCAAAGTTTTTGGTAAAGGTAAAGGGTCTTTGTGGAGTCATAACAAATTCATGAGAAAGTCAATCATTTCCTGACCACCTGAAAGTGAATTTAGTTTCAAAACCCCCCTCCCCCTCAGTATTAATTTTCTTGGCCTTTGGCCTCCCCACCTCTCGGGAATATATTATGGGACTATACAAATGACAGTCACCTCATGATTTAGATTTGTTACTTTTAACCTTCAAACCTTTGTTTTTTCAGAGCTGCCATTTTTGTTAAGACTGCAGACTTGTTATCAGGACCTTATAAGTATGAAAACTTAGCAGCAACTATGGTTGGACAGGTGCGAGGCCAGTAGTCCAAGTTAGAAGTGCAGGCCATCTTGTTAATAGTTCTGCTTGAGTTTATCATTAGAGTAAACTAGAAGAAATTGTTTACCATTTAAGTGAAATGCCGCAAGAGATTTATTTAGCTCTGGATTGGGAGGGGGGGGTAAACTCACCTGGCAAAAATTGTTCCTAGATGTTTTTATAATCTATAGCACTCTGGGATTTAGCCTGACTCCCTTATCAATCAAGGGAAATTTAGAGTGTATTTTTGTATTTGTTAAATTGCATGCAGTTTTGTTAGTTCCATTGAAGACTCAAAGTTTACAATGTTCACTATACTGTTGGCTCTGTCGTGTTTGTAAACAGCCCCAAAATGGGAAAATTAAAAAGTTTGAGGCTCAGACAAGGGAATGCAATTTAATTGAATTGTTAAGTGGAAAAATCAGATGTGTCCATCATTTTATCATTGAGAGTTGGGGCCGGCTAATTGATGTTTTAAAAAACTCTTAGCTCTGGAAAAGGTGGTGGGCGTGGTTGTTAAAGAGGTTTACTAATAATAGGGATGGGGATGCAGGGAGTTAGTAGAGCCCCAACTCAAAGTTGTTTTTTGATAATTCTCTTAATTGTTAACAATTTTCCTTTCAGGGGAAAACCGCCCAACAAGCACTCATTGATGCTCACCAAGAGCTTCCTGACTTCTGGCGCTTTGGAGCGCATTATGGAAGGGTGATATTTCTAATTCTTGTGGCTTCAGTCTGTTACATACTTTTTAGCTTTTCTCATTAGCCATAGTCGTTTCCATTATCATTATTATTTCATTATGTGTCGTGTATAAAATGTGAAAAAAATTTTTTTATTCAAGGCTGTATTTTTAAGAACCTGTTATTTACAAAGTTTAACCACCTACCCTCATCTTAGTCACCTTGAAAAGATGGAAAACAGCGTAAACATTAATTTACAGAAAGAAGTTTGATAAGAACACATTGTAGACTTCAACAGTAAAAAAACTTAGATATATTCATAAAATGTGGATAATACAACTCTTATCTCAACCTGTCCACATGAACACACAGAGATAAAAAACAGAACTGAGAGCATGAACTATATCATAATGAAATGTAACTTGTCTGCAGTGTGCAGTTTCATAAACCAATCAAAACAATATTCAAAACTGGCAGCATGAATTAACGTAACTCTAACAAAGTTTTAAACTCATTAGTTCAATCCTTAATAATAAAACAGAGTTGAGCCTTGCACTCTTTTAGACGGCATTCTTGATTTCAGTGATCAACCTTATTGTCATCATGGAACCACAGTTGAGCCAAGGACCCTTTTAGATGGCAATCTGATTGACTGTACTATCCTTTACATCATCGACATTATTATCATTATCCTCACTGTTATTAACTATAAGCTAAACTCATTATTATTAAAATACCCATGGAAGCTTTTTCCACATGGATTCATCATCATCATCATCATTAGTTTGGTGAGTTAGAAATGGTAATGGATTTGGTTGTACCTGTTAAATCTGTTACTAATTAAAAGTACTCTATTTTCACTTAGGAGCTGCACAAGGGTATTGAACTTCACCAGCCAAGAAACACTATCAACCGCATGATTTACAGAGGACTTGAGGTAAAGTTTGACATCACTAGTATCTTTTATACAACCTTGAACATGTTGTTGGCCATTGCAGCCCTGCCAATTTATCAATATTTACCTTCTCCTTACATACTCTGGAGTTCCAAATAATATAGGACTTACACAGTCAGATCAGAATAATGGTGCAGGGCAAAAATAATAAAGGTACAGAGTGGAAAATCTTAGAAATTTAATAGTAGCACATATAGAAAAGTTAATGAAGTATTGTCTGCTACCATTTCAAAAAAGGTGCCGCTTGCACTTAGTGTGCTAGAATCAGGCATACACACACACTCACACACACTCTTTAAAAAGTCCAAAAATAAAGTCATAGGTTTTGTTAAGATCTTCTGCCAATAAAGTGGCAGAACGGCACAGCAAGAGCGGAAAATGTCGAAAATTTTAATAATGTATTGAGTGGGTTTTTTTCTTAACAGTGATAATCATAATTTTTATATGTATGATTGTTTGGTACTTCAGAGTAAGAAATTGGGTAATGAGAAATAGGAAATTATCAAACAGACAAAATAACTGCAGATAAAAAGGAAATTTATGCTAAATAAATCTAATTTTATGAACAGTATTAGTGAACATTTAAAACTTTGAGTGTTTAATGGAACAAATATCACTGCACTCAGTTTAACAACTACAAAAATACACTTTATTTGAATAATAATTCTTGATTGATAAGAGAGTCAGGCGAAATCCTAGAGTGTGCCAAATTACTAGATCCTGGTCCTTAGAAAAGGTTTAGGACTTTTTTTTAGAAATTTGCCCACTAAGTCCACTAAAATTGAGCTTTTGATCATCTGTTCATTGAATTGATCACTTCATAGCTGTTTCAGCCCCAACTCAGCTTCCTTTAACAAACATATTTATTACTGATAGAAGCTTTTTCTGCTTTTCAAACAAGGACATCTTCAGCTGATAAATACACATTGAAATGATCTGGGCTCACTTGCTAAAGCTTTTTTATGTTAGTGTTGTTTCATCTGTTGTTATATTTTTAGTATCTTTTCCTAATGCTGCTTACAAGCATATAACAATAGGAATATCTACTGTTTAATTTGACAGGGGTTTGTAGCTGCAGTTTCTCCTTTCAACTTCACGGCTATTGGTGGAAACCTCTGTGGCACTCCAGCCTTGATGGGTAATGTTGTTCTATGGAAGCCAGCAACAACTGCATCTCTTTCTAATTATCTGGTCTTCAGATTGTTCAAGGAAGCTGGTCTTCCTGATGGTAGGTACATGTGAAAAAACTGTTGTGAAGTGTAGCTAGAGCTTTTAGCTACCTCAATAGAAAACAGTTGGTCTAAAAATGATATCTTCAAACAGCTGAGATCAAAGGAATTAAGGGCTACTGTAATCTAGATTTCATTAGGGGGAAATATAGTAGATGCATAATGACTACAGTGCTGCTGAAGCCATTTTGTCATCAGTTGGCTGCATTTGTATAGCTCTAGAGGCTTTTCCAACTCGTCTATTGAAATGCAAATGAATAAAAATGCTTACCTCAACTGTTTTTTAAAACTTTTGAATGCTAGTATACTTTTAAAATTATGCAAGTATGTGGTTTTTTGAAATTTTTTGAATGCTAGTTTAGAGCAGCTTGGAATCCTTTTTAGACTTATAAGTCTTTTGTTTCAGTTTTGTTTAATTGGTTTATATTCGCACTCCGTTTTTATTTGTCTTGTTTAATTGCTTGAAACTCTCACTGCACATATTTTTGCATAATGGGTAACTTTTGCAAAAGTATAAGCAAATTAATTAATTAATGTACTAAATAATGTAGAACAACAATGTCAGTGGCCCTTTATTGTATAACCTTTTTAGTGAAGTCGGAGAACTGTTTACATTGGTGATTTATTCTTAATTCAGGTGTTATCAACTTTATTCCGTCATCTGGTCCAGTCTTTGGCAACAACTGTTTCCCGTCACCTCACTTAGCAGCCATCAACTTTACTGGCAGTGTGCCGTAAGTTAGAAGTTTATTGAAACATCTATTTATTTTGGTTGTTTAGAAGTGTAGATCAATAGCATGAAACTTGGCACTGACCCCCATTAATATTTTCCCCCCCCCTAAAAAAATCCTGAAAGGAATTGAGCTGAGAATGACACCTAATGAAAAACACGAAAAGATAATTATTTTTAACCAATGAGATGTAAGGTCTCATGGTAAGTAAGTAAAGTAAAAAAAAAGCAGGTTTTATTATGTTGATCTTTAGAATTTTGGAAACACTTTCCAATATCAGAGCTATGTTGTATATAGTGAGGAGGATGTTAGATATGAGTTTTTCATTGATTAGGAATGCAAAGGTTATTTTTATTTTAGGTTATTAATAGTTGTAATAATTAATAATTATTGTTGACTTAAAGTTTGTTCTGTTTTCAAA
This sequence comes from Hydrozoanthus tunicans, assembly GCA_026413305.1. Taxonomy (NCBI): domain Eukaryota; kingdom Metazoa; phylum Cnidaria; class Anthozoa; order Zoantharia; family Hydrozoanthidae; genus Hydrozoanthus; species Hydrozoanthus tunicans. Next base: position 19,927 of record JAOBAT010007570.1, read on the forward strand.
GGACTTTCAACCACATTTGGCACCAAGTTGGCCAGCATATTAACAGCTACAGGTAATGAATTTATTAGCAATTTAAAGGTTATTCAATGGTGACCACGTTTTACTCCAACACGAACTGTAGCCATATAGTTTTTAACTAGTATGAGTACTGCACACACACTTCCAAGTGTCCTCTGTAAGTTTAAAAGAGCATGTTTGCTAGATCTTTCATCTTGAGTTCTCCGCTTATAGAAGCAGTGACAAACTTGGACAAAGACTTTTTTCATGGGGGAGGTAGTCCACTTGAAAACTTTATGCTGTAACAATTCAGTTGACTGGGTGTGCAGAGTAAATGCTTTGTTGTATTTTGAAGCCATAACTCGATCATCTTTTCAGTTAATATCATTGTTAGTTGTAGTGCAGACTGGATTTGTTAGATTAGAAGCTCATTTCTTTTATTTTCCACAGGACTTACCCAAGACTTATTGGGGGTAAGAAGACTTCTTTTAAGTGACAACTGATTGGTTTTCTAACTTAGTAAAAAGTTGATACCTTATTACACAACAGTTTATTGAAAACAGTAAAAAACAAGCTGCCAGCTGTGTTTATATCCTCAATAAGACCGACACAAACCAAAGTCAAGTAGCTCAAGTGTTACAAAAAGTGTTGTTTTGATTTTTACACATTATTATCATGTATTATTAATATCAGTTTTAGAAAGCCTCATCATGAATTATTATTGTGTTTATACAAATTGAGTGTTATGATTATAATTTTTTTGTTGTGTTTTGTAATATGATTTTGTTTTCATTGATCAAAACCTGTGTTGTGTTGTGACTGTGTGATCTCTAAACTTGTAATTATTTCATATTAGGTGGATTTCAGCTGATGTAATGTTTACAAAGAAACCTTTTTCTCGAACCACCAACAAAGTAACAAAGGACTCGTTAACAACAATGACTGAACCTCTCCTAAAGCAACCGGCTGTATAGACTAACAAACTACTTGTGTATTGTAGTTCACTTTGGACCATTGGTGAAACTTACTTCAAAACTGGTTCAACAGTACTTTCTAGAACTACTGGTACAACAATGTTGAGCCAGTTAACTTTTAGAATAGGATTGTTCTCTAGTTCCTTATACTAGCTGCCTCCTCCCCCCTCCCTGCCCTTGCATCCACCAAGATACAACACTTTTCTTAATGTATTGGGTTTGGAGTAACAACTTGTGGATCTTGGAAATGATGTAACAACGTAACTTAAAGCATATAGTATTGAAGGGCATTAAACCAAGGTCTGGGGGACAGAACATGAAGGGGACCCCTAGCCTTGAGTCCTGTGCCTGTTCTCCCATTACTTGTAGAGTCAAAAATGTCAAGAAGAAAAAGAAAAAAAACAAATAAAAAGCAAAATTCTCTTTGTTTCAGTATATTAACAGTGCAGTTATATAATTACAATACAGCTGTTAAGCAAATGGTGGTTTAAGCTTTAACATGCTGACCAGTGCTTCTGGTTTTTGAGTAGAAAACGACATCATTTTTGTTTGATTAAATTGTAGAAACCGGTGGCAAGAACTATCATTTCTTACATCCAACTGGCCATGTTGGTAAGACATAGTTGATAGGATAATTGTCTTGCTGTGCTAGTCTTTTCACTTTATTGAATTCATGTGGGAACAAACTGTAGTACATTCAGAAGGGCGGGGCTGATTTGGTTCAATTTGGGGCTGTTGAATCAACAGCCTGCAACAAATGTGTTTGAACATAGTTGATATACGGACTGGTTAGGAAAGCCAGCAAACCTCGAAAAGGGAAATACAAAGAATGTACAAAGATGCTTTGTTTTATGTTGAACGAACTGTGACCATGCACATTCTTTGTTTCAGTGTCAGTGAGAATATTTTGACTGGCTATTTGTTGATTTGCATTTCTATAATCAAAAGCTTTTGTGTTTTCTGTGCGTTTTGTGCAGGGCCAAGACCAGAAAACACAAGAAAATTGCGAACAAAGGCATATAACGATGGTTAACTGTTGTTTGACATTTATATTACATTATCTGTTCAATAAGGTCAATTATAGGTAACATTGTGAAGTGTAAGGGTATCTGAATCAGTTTTGTTTATTTTGTAGTATTTTTGGCTTTCCAGCCATGCAGTGACCGGCAAGCAGTTAGCCTGTTTGACTCAATCTCAAGTTTGATCACTGTGTTGAGTACTTGAGCAAGACACTTTGCCTGACTTGTTCCAGTCAACTTAGCTGTATAAATGAGTATCAGCTTCTGCTGGGATAACCTGCGATAGATTGGTATATAGTGCCCTGTCTTGGGGAGTCAAGGACTCCACTTCACTTTAAACACTACAGATGTTTTCAAGGGATAAGCACCAGCTGCCTAATAATGGCCATGTAGGCTCAAAAAAGGATTTTGCTTAGCTTAAACTTTCTACATTTAGTTCCTCTTTAATTTGAAATATCAAGCTGGAAATAATCATTGTAATACAGTATCTGTACTAGTGTTGCTGTTTTTTGTTTGCATTTAGAGAGTTTTGTCAATGGCACCATTAGAGCTTCGTTTGAGTACCAAGGCCAGAAGTGCTCAGCAAGCTCCAGGGTGTACGTTCCAGAGTCACTTTGGCCCCAGGTAAGAAATGGAGTTATGATTGTGGCTGCTTTGTTCAAAGGTCAGTGGCATTGAGACAAAAATCAAACAAGATGTCACCCCCTACTTTCATGAGTATGGAGGTTTAGTGTTACAAATTTGAGACGTCAAAACACTTAAGATTACCTGTTTAAAGGATTATTTCATTAGAGCTTCACATAAGAATTGAACAATTTTATTGTCTTAATGTGTTCTTTGTTGCTGTGAACCTTGCAGGTGAGGGAGTCGTTAGTAGAACAACAAAAACAAATTAAAGTTGGATCTGTAAGTGTTGTTGCACAATAGAAGTACAGTATTTTTAAAAGATCCTGAAAATCTGAGTATGTTCAATTCCTAGAACTAATTTTAATGGCTTAATAACATACAAAAGCAAAATAGTGTTTCAAATTCTTGGACAGAGTTCTCTTCTACCTTGTATCTTGTGCAATTTACAGTAAGAACAGTGACAATCCAAAGTCAAGTTTACTTGGTTTTGTTCTAAGCAAAGAATTTTGGTTTATGGTGACATATGCCTGTGCAGAAAATTCTTCAGTTATCTAATAGATTATTCTTACTATCAATTGAGCAGGTAAAACTGGGATGTTATTTTTAATAACTTATGAGGACTGCATTGTGTTTCAGGTAGCAGATTATGAAACGTTTGTTACTGGAGTTATTGATGACAAGGTACAAATACAAGTCTTTATTTTAACTAGATTAAGAAACTAGTACATCACAGTCATGTACTACTCTATATTTTGAAACTTTTCGAAATCTGTTTAATTTTACTTTCTTGAAAATTGTGTTTTGTAGAATAATGGAGTTGTAGTCAAACCTGTGTTTGACTGCAGTTCTCTTGTTGATTTTGCAGTCGTTTGCCACCATCAAGGAATATATTGAGCATGCAAAACAAGACAGTAATTATACAATCATTGCTGGAAGCAATTGTGATGACAGGTGTGTGGCCTGACTTTTGTTTTAAAGTGGTTGGTTGGTAAATTCACCCAAACTAGAATTTGTTCGTCTTTCAATGTATCCAGTGCATGTGAGATAATTTTGATTTTAAACTTGGTTTTCTTTTTTTGGTCAACTCCCGTTTTGTTGTTTGACAGTACAATGGGACCCCATTAAAACTTAGTACAATTGATCACCATGGACCAGAAAGAAATTGACCATAATAACATGGGTGACCTTATTAAAGAGTTTTTTTTATAAAAAGGTGTAAGGCATGAGGGCCCTGTAATGCAAGTGGAAGTTAGATTTTTAATCCAAACTCTTATTTCTAACCTTACAGAGACTCAGATTTGAGCAGCTGTAATTTCGGAATTGATACGTTTTTCTGTGGAAAGTCTAAGCAATATTTTATATGGATTGAGAATCTCTCCTTAGAGAAGAAAAAAGATTACAAAAAAGATTAACAACCCTTTTCAAACCTCGTTTACATTGTTTTATTTGTTTGTATTCTTCTGTTTTAACAGTTCAGTAAGATGTACTTTTCATCACCCAAAACAATAATTGCATAGCCTTCGACTAAGTTTCTTTTTTTTGTTCACGATCCAGTGTGGGCTACTTTATTGAACCAACTGTTATTGAGTCTAAAGACCCTAAGAGCAAGTTGATGACAGAGGTTTGTTTATTGATCTCCTTTTAAACAGATAGAATGGTTGCGTTGTATACATTTGGACGTACAGTCAGATATTTTATTAGAATCCTGCTGAAGCTAATTAGGGTATTTTGGGGACTTTTCCGATGGTCATCCCTACCCTTTTGACCCCGAAGTACCCCCCCCCCCCGGGGGGGGGGGGCTGTAAGTACAGTATTAGTTGTCTGATATTATTAATGACCGTTTACAAGAGCTTCTTTTGGGCTGTTTTAGTTCTATTCTTAATTAGATTGAACAATCTATACTTTGGGTTGGGGTGGGGTGTGTGCTTAATAGATTAGGGAGCTTTTTACAATATCTGTGACAATTAGAACCTAAAAGATAGGCTAATAATTAATTTTTGTTCAAGTTCTTCGATGTTTAATGTTTTCAAATTTAACATTACTTTCCATGACAATTTCTATAATTTTGTTCTGGCCTCAAAACAAAAGTAATAGAAAAATCTGGAATAAGTACTAAGAAAATAATTATTGTTATGCATTTCTGATCATCCCTTCCCAAGTAGTGAATGCAGCGATGAGGAGTGTAGAGTTTGTCCTAACACAAAGGCCAATTGTAAAGAGAGAGAAGTTCTATACACCATTTTTTGAATGAGTGTAAGGATAAAAGAGGGCTTTTTTATGTAGGCAAAACAGTTAGAAGGGTGGGTGAATGTTGCGACAAACACTTTGAAAACTATGAATCTAAATGAACACAAACATTCTGTTGAACATCATAATGGAAGGAAAGTTGGATGTAAATTGAAAATAGTCATCAAATATTATAAAGATCCTATGAAAAAGGAAATAAGTGAGTTTGAATATAAAAATAGTTTAACACTTGAGTTAATTTTAAAGATGAATGGTGCAACAGCCAAATAATGAGATTCCGACAACAAATGCTATCTGCCATTATGTATATAAAATGCGCACAATCATTTCAATGCATTAATGATTGTCTTTGTAAGCATTCTTATTCAGAAACAGGGCTCAGTTTTAATAGACTCTTTTTACCATTACAGAACTCACAGTTTTATTAGCCCCTTTTAGACTTTTTGTTTAAGTCTTTCGTTTTAATTTTCTTTACAGTTTCATTTACTTCTACCTGCATAGTGTTATTCCCAAATGACCTAGTACCTTATTTATATATGCAGTATTCTTTTCATTTATTGCATCACTGAGGAAAGACAGTGTCTCCAAAACGTTTAAAATTTTTTTTTAAACCAAGATCTTAGGCCTGAATGACCTAAACTAAAAACTATTATGATATCTTTTATGGCCTTATGGCCTACAACAAAATTTTAGTACTTGTAGAACATTTACAAGAACGTTCGCTAAAACAGTTTTTGCAGTACTAATAAAAGTTACATGTCAACTAGAACATAACTTGTATCACTGATTCTATAATTTCTCTCAGATGCCAAGCAAACGCCTCTCACACATAGTAATTTTTCAATTTTTTGTCTCCAACTCTTGGGCTTGTTAGGACCCCCCGTTTATATTTTCAGTTCAGGTACGATCATCAAGGGGCAAAATTTCAAGATATGAATTCTACCGATCACTGTCTTGTTTGATCTTCATTTCTTTCTCTGTTTTTGGTGGATTACAGCAAGGGCAACAAGAATCTACCTTTGCTGGTCTCTGTTGTCTTGTTCTCATTCTCCCCCCCCGTTTATTCAGACCCTCATTTATTAAATACTTAAGAAATTTCTTACCCCTCTTCCATTAATTTTGACCACCCCCCCTTTATTTGGCACTTGAGATACTGTGTAAAAATTTGGGAAATTCCTGACCTGCCAGACTGAATCAGGGTAATTAAGCTAGTTTAGCCCGTGTAAAAGGTGGATGATATAACAGTTTGTTGTTTACTACAGGAAATCTTTGGGCCTGTGGTCACAGCGTTTGTGTACCCAGATAATAAAGTTTGGGAGACGCTTCAGTTGGTAAGAGAACCAGTTAGCATTTTCATATTCTGAAAATACACCTAGCTGCCGCTGGTTTATCTTTGTTTGTATCCTCTACTAAAAATTCGGCTTTTATATCACAAAACCCTCTTCTCTCATGACAACATTATGGTCAAATATACCAATAATTTCTATGTAAAGACATTGAATGTGTTTTTGTTAAATTTGTCCTTAAAAAGTGTTTCATGTTTTCTACTGATACCTTGCTTGGTTTTGTGTGTACCGCCTTTGTTTTGTGACTTTGTGGTGTGTGTCCAGAATTTGTGATGTATGTTCTGAATTTGTGGTGTGTGTCCTGAGTTTGATGCCATGTGTCCTGAATTTGTGATGTGTGTCCTGAAATTGTAATGTGTGTCCTGAAATTGTGAAGTGTGTCCTGAATTTATGATGTGTGTCCTAAATAGTGGTGTATGTCCTGAATTTGTTGCCATGTGTCCTGAATTTGTGGTGTGTATCCTGAAATTGTGGTGTGTGTCCAAATTTGTTATGTGTTACCTGATTTTGTTGTGCATGTCCTGATTTTGTGATGTGGATCCTGAATTTGTGTCCAGAATTGTAGTACGTGTGTGTCCTAAATCTGTTATCGTTTATCCTGGAATCTGTTACCAAGTGTCCTGAATTTGTGGTGTGTGTCCTGATTTTGAGATGTGTGTCAAGAATTTGTGATGTGTGTTCTGAATTTGTGATGTGTGTCCTGAATTTGTGATGTGTGTCCTGAATTTGTGATGTGTGTCCTGAATTTGTGATGTGTGTCCTGAATTTGTGATGTGTGTCCTGATTTATTACTACGTTTCCAGCTTTATTGTGTTTCTCGAGTTTGAACTTTGCTCCGTGTGCCCTGGTTGTGCTACGAGACCTAACTTGTACAGTGTGTCCTTGCCTTCTTTAGCTTGAGGAAACATCGCCGTTTGGCCTCACGGGTTCAATATTTGCCAGGGAAAGGTGAGCAGATGAAAAGTGAATAGTAATAATGTACGTTGTATTAAAAGCAACCAGTTACTGTTGCAAGAACATTTAATGAATATTATTTGTGAGTTAGGTAACTGTACTAGAGTCATTTCAGTTAAGTTAAACAAATTATTTGGGTTCATTAAGTTTTCTAACTTGACCGTGAAAAGGCTTTCTTTATAACAGTAATTGTTGACAAGGCCAGTTCTGCTTGGCAATCGCCAGTTTTGTTGTTGTTTGTGCACGAGCGGCTTTAGGAGTGCTGCTTGTCAAGCCTCGCAAAACTGCACGGCGAGAAACGATATCTAACCTTGGTTGTTGTTTTCCATAGAACATTTATTGAAAAGGCGTCAGTGTTCCTGAAGGACACCTGTGGAAACTTTTATATCAACGATAAGAGCACCGGTTCCGTGGTTGCCCAGCAACCGTTTGGAGGAGCCCGGATGTCAGGTAGTAACAGCAGAATTTGAGTCCAAAAGAATCCTCAGAATTCTTATTTTTTTGTGTGTTTTTCAACTTCTATAACAGGTGCTCCAAAGTTATTTTTGAACTGTTTTCGTAAAATTTAAGCTATTTGGTCTCAAACATGTTTTAAAGGTGTGAAAGATGCCCTTAAGATTGCTTGCTCCTGGCTTTCAAAACCAGTTGTGTATGGAAATCCTTCGGCTACTTTTGAGTTCGCCCTCCTAACTGGTGCTGTTCCATTGTAGGTACAAACGACAAGGCGGGATCCGGTGGATATGTGGCCAGATGGGTGTCACCCCAAGCCATTAAGGAAACAACTGTCCTCCTGGACCACTGGAGATACCCTCATATGATCAACTGACTCAAGCCCCAACCACCCTGTCGCCCCAATACACAATTTTCCTTTGCCCCCCAGTACAATACTTCCCCAGCCCTCCCCTCCCTCGTACTGTACCCTTTTAACCCCAGCATGCAAGCAACAGGCGCTTGGATAGAGTCGAGAGCAATAACCCACTTTCACTGTTGATCGTCTGAACCGCGTGAAGTGGGTTATTGTGTTTTTTCCGCCGTAAACTCAAAAGGATCGATTTTCAAACAAGAGAGGCTTTTGCACAAGAATTCCGGAGCGAGCTTCTCGCTCCTTCTTACAGCTTGAAAAGTTGTAGTAAATGAAAGAACTGAAAAATCATTTGGAAACATTTTAGTCTTCAACACAATTTTAGCAATAGCGTCAATACATGAATGCAAGTCATTTTCTTAGTTATTGAATCAGTGTAGTGCTGCATTATCTGTTTGTAAAACAATGTTGTAGCTTGCACGCTGTTTATCTCCGAGCCGCACACTTCATTTTTTTAACGGTTAAAGCTACCAAATAATTAACCTCCCATGATTCATTTGGAGATCACTTGAAAATACAAAGATGTTGATCAAGAAAGTGAACGCTTTCGAATAGATTTTATTTGTAAATTGCAGTATAGTTCGCTTGTTATCAAGGCATGATTTAGAACTTCGGGGTATATGTTATTGTATATAATTGCAGAAAATATTTTACTGAGTCGCGCGCGCATACATACGCCTGGGGTGGGGTAGGTGAGGATTTACTTCCGTGGTTGATGAAATAAAAACTGGCTGCTTGATTTGCTTGCGAGTTCAACTGTCATTGACAAGCGTTTCAGATGGAACGAGTACTACAATCTGGTTCAGTGAGCGGGCGGAGTTTTGCGATCTTGGCCTTGGTCAGTCTGAACACGTCTTCATAAAAGACACGAAAATCGGGGGAGGGGGGGGGGGATTATGAATGCTAGTTGCCGGCTTGGGTGTACGTGTTGGAAAAAACTGTGCCCGCGGTATATGCACGGATCTCGATGTTGCGCAAGATTTCTTGCACAGTTTTTCCCATTATGAAACTCCCGGCCGGCAAACGACATTCAGTCGGGCTTCTCTCGTTCTTACACGGACCATTGCTTAAAAGGCCTCTAATATACTGTGACCGCGGGTTATGCGCCTGATTAGGCAGGCAGCTAGGCTACAAAGCGCCAATCAGTTTTCCAAATTGATCGTGGGTACGTTTTTAACGGGTGATTGGTAATCATTTGAGAGGAGGCTTTAGGTCACTGCCCATCCAGTCAAACTGCCGACACAGTCCTTCCCTGCCGGGGGTTTAGGCGGAAACTCGTGTTGCCAGCAAAGTCGAGGAGGAAGGAATGAGTATATCATAATCCAAAAGCCAAGAATAATGGAATAATTCCCCAAAGTTTAGAAAAATGAAGTTTATTTTGGAACACTCGGAACTCTGGCGGTTGATTCACTCGTTGCTTGCAAAATGGAAACCTAATAACCAGCAAATATTCCACAACAAGAAACGAAAACTTCTTTGGGTAAGCAAACGTCCACAAAATGCATTTGTTCAGCTGCATCTTGAAGCCGGACAACTTTAAAACAGGTGACCCTCTGAAACACAGAAACGCAAATAAAAGACGGGGGCCATTTATTCCTTTTCGAAGAATTTGGATGGTAGGAGTCGTTTGGCCACTAATTTACTGCGATGTTGTGATTTCAGATTTTTTGAGAAAAACGAAAACGCAATTTTGCGTCAGATTTTTAGCAAACGTTTTTTGCCTTTGTTCAGGAAACCAACAAAACTCTTTTGTGACGGCCTCATTACGGTGACACAGTGAGCTTTAATTACAAAGCAAAAGTTTTAGTACAAAATAAAACCTAGGATGAAAGCTGCCATGCTACACCTGGCTTGTCCTATCTACACAACGACACACAACACATATTTCTCGTTCCCTCCAAAGAGGGATATCTGACCCACTAATGTTGATACCGGTAGTTTCTTCAGCTGTACTGGTGTCCATGAAACCTGGAAGTGCGCTTTCAACCCCTCCCTCTCATTAGCCCTATTTACGGTTGTTGAAAATTTCAATTCAACTTATCAGAAGAGGGTCGGAACAGATGCTCACTGGCGACCAGGGATCAAATTGAGGACCTAGCACTAGCAGTGAAGAATTGATCTAGAGTCAAGTCTTTGGAACAATGTGAGACTCAATTCAAACCGCGAGCATCCCCCCGGGCTATTGATAAAGCTGAGTCCCGGGCATTTGGCAGTTAGCAGTCTCCCGGCCATTTGCAAAAAACTTGCCTCGTGACATCCGGCCGTCATTTCCGATGACGCTAAGAACTCAAGAGTTTCAAACACCGTCATTTTGGAATAAGAAGAATATGTATCGACCATATAAGACCTAAGTATTGAACAAGAAAACCATTTGCTTTGTTTTTGAACGATGGGAGCTAGTGTCTCAATTAGGCCACAAGAAGAAGGAAAAAAAGAACAAGCTCTATAATATATACGTTGGGTTGTGAGTAAAGCACAGTTCCCGCTGTTTTATTCCAGTTCTATTGAGCCGAGCCAGCTACGTTTATCAAAAGTTAATATTTTTGTATTTCGGTCTGATGGACTGGGGCGACGAGCATTTGACCATCATAGTAGGAACGGGGAGCAGAGCATTTGCCTACGAAAATTGCCCGCTGGACCGGGCATCTGACCAATTTGGGGTCTACCGGGGGAGGGGGAAATGCTCGAGGCTGGAGTTAACTAGCACACAAGCCAACATACAATCTTTTCATTTTAAGGGTTCACACTGAAAAGGAGGAATGAAATTCCAAGACGTTTCCATGACCAAAAAACTTCGAGAACCCAAAAGCTACTTCCAATCACACACCCAACTCTACACTAGGCTTTTACCGAGAGTGCTAGTACCTTTTCTGGCGTTATTTGGCTTCGCGAGCATTTTTTAAATTACATTTTATCCAAAAAAAGCATTGCTAGCGTTATTTGGTATTTTCGATTGATTATTTGTAAAACTTTGTGTTTAAAAGCACAATCTGAATTAATTTACGTCGTCCAAAGCTTCCCAGATGCATGGGTGGTAAAAGTGGGAAGTCTTTCAACGAATATTGATGCAGTTTGGAGACATTGAGCGATTCATAATAGAAGCAGAGGCCGCTAATGTCGGTCGGTCCACAATTACTCCGTCAACTGCAAGCAATATTTTCCGATCCTGAGCGACTTATCAACCTGAAGCTCGAGCTCGCCAAGGTGACGGCCCTCTCGTGCTCTCCTGTTATAAAGCCTGCCAAGCCGCCCCCACTTTTCTAACGTGCATGCAGTCGCGGCAGCAATCGCCGGAGAAAATCCTGCCCAAAACGTAGCAGCCCTCAAACAGCAGGTAAAAGCACGTGTCCAACCAGCCACTGACTGGTTTCTGAGAAAAATCAATGTCCAACTGCATAAAACAGTGTTTGCGTTCAAGGCTGCGAGGTACATGTGTGATGTCAGCGTCCAGTGACTGAAGCCAACTCAGCAATCAGTAGAGGCCTTGCGAATCTTCCCTTTTCTCGATGATGATGGAATTATCAACGGCCTAAAACTGAAATTCCTGCTTACTTAGCTGCCACTGGAGATGTGGTTATCAACACAGAAGAGCGAAAGGTACAATGGTGGCACAACGACAAGGATCAGCTCCCTCATTGGGCATCTGCAGTGAAGAAAGTGCTGCTGGTGCAGCCATCCTCGGCTGCAGCAAAAAGGGCATTCTCTACTCTCAAGTCAGTCCTCGTTCAACGATAAACAAGAGCACGCCTAGTTGACTGTCTGCAAGCAAGCTGTGATGACCCAACACAACAAGAGATGAATAACTTTTATTAATAGTAGTATGGATAAGTTAAAGAAAACTTTAAACGTTGTGTTGGACAAATGGAAAAAAACATTGATCGCTCCTTTTTATTGTACTGAAAATCTGAAAAATGGAATATTCTATGTTTAAAAAAATCTGAAAAAGTTAGCATTTTTATGTAACCCAAGAGCATTTCTTGAAAAAAACTAGCATTATTATAGCACTTTTTTGGCAAAAAGCAAGCACTTCTTTAAGCATCTAATGCTTTTTTGCGAGCACCCCTAACGGTAAGAGCCTATACTCTAAACACCAACCACACCTTCTCAACACGGAAACACAACGTAACGTTCTTAAATTTGGAGTAAAACACTTAAGTTGTTAATTTGAGACAAACTCTTCATGTGGTTTAAAATTTTAAGAGAACTCGTTTTCCCAATCAAAATAAATAATAAAATTCCATGATTTTTCCATGACCTTCATCATTTCCCCCCAATTCCACAACGTTTCCTGGCCTGGAAAATGCGTTTCAAGTTCCACGACTTTTCAAGGCCTGGCCATGTGAACCCTGTACTCGTACTCTTGAGCTGACTTAACCAGCAAGTTAAGAAAATTGTTGGAAGTAGAACAACACTACATTTCATGTATTGTAAAAGGGAAGAAAGTTTCCAATCCATGCCAACAAGCCGTTCGCATGCTGTTAAAGAGTTAGTTTATTGTGCTTGTGTAATAATTTTAGTTATCATGTTAATTCTTTCCATCATTACTCCACCAGCTTGCTACGTTCTTTACTCTCTCTGAGGCGAATCTGTACATCTGCGTAAAAAACACATCGGCATCAATCTACCGCATGTTTTTAGAAAGGGCAAAACAATCATTCATTCTAATTTAAACTTTAGCAACAAAACAAGGGCAAAAGCATTTCGATTCTCAATCAACATTAGATTTGCATGAATGATAACAAACCAGCACTGTCCTGGGTACGAGCTTAAGGGTATTACTTCCTAATGACACTGAGGAATGTAACCAGGCCTATATGCACCTAGCCTACCACAGACATCGAACTCTACCCCATTCCCCCATAAACAGTTTTACTTTCACTTTTCACTTTCACTTTATTTTATTGTTACAAGTTATAAATTATACAATAATTTGTGGGCTCCATCTGCAAATAGCATAACTGTG
>JAOBAT010007593.1:0-10512 GCA_026413305.1 Hydrozoanthus tunicans
TATAACATAATAATGTTGTTTCTCTGTATGGTATATTGCCTAGTGGCTAGCAAAATAAAATTGATTGATTGATTGAAGCGCTAGCATGCAAAATTAATTGCTTTTGTCTTTAGCCCTGCACAATAGAACCATTTCCAAAATATTTTCTTCCCCAGCTCTTAACTAGGTTATTTTGTCATTCTTTCTTTCTTTTATCAAAATAGATGAAAAAATGTATTTTCATATACTTTCAACTGGAACAAGTTTTAAAACAAACTGCGACTAAGAGTCAGTAAAATTTCTTCGATTACTTTCATACTCAAACAAGAGCAAAAACGGCAACTAGTCTAAAATCAAATGGTGCAAAGTTTAAGATATCGAGATGCGCAAATATACAACATTTTCCTAATCGTTAAAATTATATTTTTTAAATGGTCAGGGACGTCGAAGTGCCATTTGAAGTTTGGGGGGGGGAGGCTAGAAAGAAAATGAAATTTTGACGCACTTTTCTTTGTAATTCGTAAGTTATTTTAAAAATATAAATCATGTCTTTGATTACTTTGCAGCAAACAGGTTTCACTTTGCTTTCATTTTACTTTGACCTCGTTAACATTTTTATATTTCATCCTTTTTCTTGGTTCTAGTACGGTTTTAAAAAGCAAAAAAGCACCGGGAAGGTAGACATAAGCAAAGTGTTTACGGGAGGAAGACACTGGATTGGTCCAGATTACACTTTCAAAACCTTTCGCGCAGATGCGCACTTCGAGGATTTACCCAAGATAACAGCCTTCACAACAGACAAACTCGAGGTCACAATTTCGTGCGCGTTTCAGTACTTCTTACGACAGGACGACCTCGCTGAGATGCACAAGGAATATGATTTGTTTTACAAGCCCGTGGTGCGAAGTACGGCCCTAGCAGCTGTCAAAAGCAAAGCAGCCCTGATTCCAATGGCAGATTACCTTAAAAACCGGGAAATGGTTGAGCGAGAGATATTTCAAGCTCTTGCGCTTCGTCTAAATGGGAAATGTTGTGCAAAAGGCTGTGATACACAACATAGTTGTGTACCAGGTTGCAAGCCGTACTCAACCTGCACGAGAGAAGACAAGGGTTTGTTTGTGGAAATCAGGTACTTCCAGCTGCACGAAGTCGGAATAGCAGCAGGTATCAAAAACCGCTACTTAAGGCAAATCATCGAAACAGCTGAGGAGGAAAAAGCACAGTATTCCCAGTCACAGAAGGTATCTATCATCACGTGATACACGGGGTTAGATAACTCGGTTTGTATATAAGGCGAGCGGGCAGCCATTAGTTGAGAGCGCGAGCGAGGAAACTTTTGCTCACGCGTTCAACAGGCTACTTCCTCGCTTCACATTTGGTCTCTCCCCTAAGCTGCAGGCTAGCGCTAGGGTTTCGCGGGGGATGGGGGACTGCAATGTCAAAAAAGGCAACCCGAGGCTTATACTCCCAATACAACAAAGTTGAGGTGCTTCGTCGTTTTTTTCTATGAAATCAGTTTGATAAATAGTTCAGCCAAACTTTACACCGTGAGAGAGGGGAATGTACTGAAGTTTGGACTGTAGTCCTTCGTAAGAATTTATAACGAAGGACTATACGGGGGGGGAGTGGGACAAGAGCAGCAGAACTTTCAGCTACCCGTACCCTTGTACCCTGCCTCCCGTACCTCCATGTCCTTATGTCTTGCACCCCCCGCCCTTTCTGACGTTTTTCCGGTGTTCCGTCGTTGCTAATATTTTTTCCGCCTACCACTCTTTGATATCCCTCCCGCCCGCCTCTCGACATCCCGCTTCCCGTACCCTTTTCCCCGGATTCCCTCACCCCATACCCCACTATAAGCCAGTTCGGAATTTCAGAAATACATGCGCGCGTCGGGATAAATAGAATATTCATCAAATTTTAAGAAAGAAACTAGAATAAACTCCCTTACCACTTCATTGCGTTCCTTTAAGGTTTAATTATTTTCAATTTTATCTCGACGCGCGCACGTATTTCTGAAATTCCGAACTGGCGCAGTATACAGTCCGATAGTCACGGTGCAAAGATTAAAGTATTTTTCAAGTTACTCCATATACGACGTAAATTGTAATGAATTGATCCGCTGGTATATTTGTTAGGGTTAGGAAAAAAACTAGGATTGTTGTTACTATGGTTGCGACTGTTACTATGACTCGCTGTTTATGACTATAATCAAGTCTACCATTATTACTATGATTACGACTAAGATTACAACTATGATTAGTGATGACTATTACTATGACTGTGGCTGTGACTGTGGCTGTGACTGTGATTGTGGCTGTGGCTGTGGCTGTGACTGTGGCTGTGACTGTGGCTGTGGCTGTGGCTGTGGCTGTGATTGTGGCTGTGGCTGTGGCTGTGGCTGTGACTGTGGCTGTGGCTGTGGCTGTGGCTGTGGCTGTGGCTGTGACTGTGACTGTGACTGTGACTGTGGCTGTGGCTGTGGCTGTGGCTATGACTGGCTGTGACTGTGGCTGTGGCTGTGGCTGTGACTGTGGCTGTGACTGTGGCTGTGACTGGCTGTGACTGTGGCTGTGGCTGTGACTGTGGCTGTGACTGTGACTGGCTGTGACTGTGGCTGTGGCTGTGACTGTGGCTGTGACTGTGGCTGTGACTGTGACTGGCTGTGACTGTGGCTATGACTGTGGCTGTGACTGTGGCTGTGACTGTGACTGGCTGTGACTGTGACTGTGGCTGTGGCTGTGGCTGTGGCTGTGACTGTGACTGTGGCTGTGGCTGTGGCTGTGGCTGTGGCTGTGGCTGTGACTGTGACTGTGGCTGTGACTGTGGCTGTGGCTGTGGCTATGACTGGCTGTGACTGTGGCTGTGGCTGTGACTGTGGCTGTGACTGTGACTGTGGCTGTGGCTGTGACTGTGGC
Source organism: Hydrozoanthus tunicans (assembly GCA_026413305.1). Lineage (NCBI taxonomy): Eukaryota > Metazoa > Cnidaria > Anthozoa > Zoantharia > Hydrozoanthidae > Hydrozoanthus > Hydrozoanthus tunicans. The sequence goes on from JAOBAT010007593.1 coordinate 2,895, forward strand.
TGTGACTGTGGCTGTGACTGTGGCTGTGGCTATGATTGTGGCTGTGGCTGTGGCTATGGTTGTGGTTGTGACTGTGGCTATGATTGTGGCTGTGGCTGTGGCTGTGACTGTGACTGGCTGTGGTTGTGGCTGTAGCTGTAGCTGTGGCTGTGACTGTGACTGGCTGTGACTGTGGCTGTAGCTGTGGCTGTGGCTGTGGCTGTAGCTGTGGCTGTGGCTATGGTTGTGGTTGTGACTGTGGCTATGATTGTGGCTGTGGCTGTGGCTGTGGCTGTGACTGGCTGTGGTTGTGGCTGTAGCTGTGGCTGTGGCTGTGGCTGTGGCTGTGGCTGTGACTGTGACTGCGACTGTGGCTGTGGCTGTGACTGTGACTGTGACTGTGATAATGACTTATGTATGTAACAAATGTACGGTTAAAAAGCTATAAAATAATTCAAGTTTTGGGTCATGGAAAGGTTTATACTTTCTAACAACCTTTTCACGTCTCTTAAGGTCTTTAAACGCTAAAACCATTCCTTAAGATCATTTCATCATCTTAAACAAGTTTTCTTCCGTTTTAGCTTGTTGAGAAAGAAACAGAACGACTTAAAAATGCTATCTTGAACGAAGCAAAAGAAATTACCCAGAATGCTACGGCGAGGTCAGCAGTCATTGAAGCTACAGCTAAGGCCCAGGCTCTCGTCACAGTAGAGAAGGCGCGGAACAGTGGCCTGTCTCTGATTTATCAGCGGCTCAATATCACTACTGAACAACACAAAGCTTCATTTACTTATCTACGTGCTCTCAGGAACAACGAGGGCGCTCAGTATAATGTAAACTACAATACACTTATGGCGCGTGGTAACTGAGTTGTATGACACTGATCATTTCAGATGACAAAATAGAATCGTTGCACCAGAAAGGGATGAAATATATGTTTGAGCAAAGGTTTTGTATAACTAAGTATATCTCAGCCTTCTTCAGAAAAAAAGCGCAAAGATTCACCAGATGGCGCGCGCCCCCAGGTTACAGCCTAACTCATCATGGGATGTCCACCGGAATGAATAAAATGTATACGAGATAGAATTTGCTAGCGCCGCTGAAAGCTGTACCATGCACAAATCTACTGTGTTCTAAAGTCACTGTTTGAAGGCTCAAAAAGGCAGGTGGATGGAAGTTGAAGTTGTATTGTAAGGTTTCGGCAAGAGTCGTTGAACGAGCTAAACTAAAGAAAACTGACCCCAGCCCCCTAGCTCATGGGCCATCTTCTACAAAGACAGGAACATTTTTTTAATTTTGGAATCTAGACAAGATCTATAACAACAGCGCGTTTTGTTATGAACAAAAGTAAATATTCTAAGAGACACAGCGAAGTTTTTTTTTGAATGTGCATCAAGCTTAAGTCATTAAGGTCTAAGTCGCTAGATTCACATCGATTCACTTATTCATGCACCAACTCCATGAGAGATACGGCTCACCCAGAATTAATGAAGGAAACGATTTGCATATCTTTTGCTTAATAATCTGTACATTATAAAAATAGACATAAGTAGTAACATAATTTGCTATGAAGTTGCTTTGTAACGTCATAAAGCGGAATATTCACAACCATTATTAAGTGATGGTTAACGCGCATCAGACATTGGAAGTGAATGACCATAATGTTTTACTACTTTTAAACCAACACAACTGCCTAATAAATGGACAAGTGTTTTTATATTTGTGTGGTGTCGGCGACTTCACAAGAACGACTTGGGAAGTGAAAACGCGCCCTTACCATCAGTCCTAGAAAATCGTTTGCGAGCCAGAATGACCTCAATAACTTCCAAGGCGCGTCTTGTTCCAAAGTCTGTTGCGCAAATGTCTCCAGTCATAAACGGAGGGGAAAATGGCCGTTTCTGGATCGACTTCCTTTCTGTTTATCTCAAAATTAAGCAAGAATAATTGTAATCATTCACATATTAATCTAGAACTGCTAATTTGCCTATTCCTGCATTTGTTGTTCTTGTGATACAACTAAAAGCTGTATTTATTAAACACGTGAGTTCGTTTTTCTACAGGGAGAAATACATCGAGGCATGAAACCAAAGAACGGGTCAAAAAAGTTAAGATAGTAAAAAGGGGAAAAAGTGGAAATTGCTACTATAAACTAAAGTGATTGAATAATAACACATTCATTGATTCTCAAACAACTCTATCAAAACACTTTTAAAATTTCAAGCGAAATTGACAAAAAAATGTAAAACGTTTTGGGGAGAGATTACGATTAAGGTCGAGTGAGCCAAAAAAACGGGTGTATTGATAAACTGTTCTTTTAAAAGGAGAGAAACAGTCATATAATGATGCAGTGTTATTTGCATGTTTAAAACTGTTGTTTGAATATAGTTACGTGGGGTTTTTGGCACATTTAATGTTTTTGCCTTTCACTTTGAATAAATTACGGAATTAATTGATACAACTGCCTCGATTTCAAGTTCGGAAATGACAGTCAAACACATGATCGAAGATCAAAGCTCCGCCTTGGAAGACAACCTGTCAGTCAAATTTTATTCCAACCAATAACAGAAGCTGTTCCTTTGGAGCTAATTTTGCAGCTGTCTTTCTTTGCGAACGCCGTCATCATGAAAAGAAAGACTATGGCCAGGTTTCCAGTTTGTTGCGCATTGAAAAACGGTTTTCAAAAGTAACATTGCTGAGAAGTATTTATAATGACCGCAATGACACTACATCGGGAGTATATTCAACCGCCTCAGAGCTCGCAGGTACGTGCGCGCGATTCCACGTTTCGTCGTGAAATGTAGTTGTGTTACGGCACTAATATTACTTGTCCTTGTTGCAAGTTTCTGATGTTCTGACTTCTAGTATAAACTCACACCCCCTTCTTGTGCCCGCCCCCTGGTCACATTTTAATCGACAGGAAATCCAACCCTCCCCTTTAGCTCTCTTGGCTGCAACTTGCAGCAAGATTGGACAGGGAAACGATGAAGTTGAGGATTCAGTGCAACCGTCACTCAACCAGTTTGGAGGCCAACCGGACTACGAAGCTTCTTGGACCAACGAACAGGTCGTAGCGCTCTCGAACGATGACAATTTCAACTCAGGCTCGCCGAATATTAGCTCCCAAAGTCAATCGAACGCAGCGCTTTATACCACCATAAACAATGTAGACACTTCGCAGGTCTTTTTTACACCAGTAACAGTCGCAAATCCAACAAGTGCCCAAGTACGCCAAGACGTTTGTCAAGCGCACGAGGCCGTGAAATTCTCGGCCGCTAGCGTGTCGCATTCGAGTTCTCTTGTAACAACCAACCTCAACTTCGGTTCTATATATGAAGTTGCAAAAGTTGTTGAGTCAAACGCGACTGAAACTCAAGTACCAGGGACAAGCCAGTGGTGGCAACAGAGAGAGGAAAGTTGGTCGGTTTCGAGTGATAATCAAGAGCAACAATACCTTTCCTCGCCTTGTTCAAACGCAAATACTGTCGCTAATCCCTCGATAGTTATTGGCAACGATGGTATGCAAGCGGTTGGTGTTGTAAGTTCGAATTCTAACACAACTACACCACCGGCTTTTATCCAGGTGAACCGAAACCCACAAGGACAAGTGATTTTAACTCAAGAAAACACCTCGGACGCAGCAAATAAATGGTTGTCTTTAGCGAACGGAAATCAAGTCACTCAGGTGGCGGTGATAAATGTCTGCCCCTTAAATTCTAACGGGGTTAACATTCAAGTGCCGCAAGATGGCATACAGAATAACCAGGTTCAAACTGCCCCTGAAGCACAACAACAGCAGGGCCAGTTAGAACTCGTGAGTACAAGCTCCAGTCCGGCTGGCAGACGTCTTCGCCGAGTTGCCTGTACGTGCCCGAATTGTAGGGACGGAGAAGGACGGACGCCGAATGGTCGCAAACAACACATTTGTCACATTCCTGGCTGTGGAAAAGTCTATGGCAAAACCTCTCATTTGAGAGCTCACCTCCGATGGCACTCTGGCGAAAGACCTTTTATTTGCAATTGGTTGTTTTGCGGCAAGCGATTTACGCGTTCAGACGAACTGCAGAGACATCGTCGAACACATACAGGCGAAAAAAGATTTTCTTGTACTGAATGTGGGAAGCGCTTCATGAGAAGCGATCACCTCTCGAAACACGTGAAAACACACTCGAACGGAAAAAACAAGAACACTTCTGTTGCTGTCGTTAATGTAGGCACACAAGAGCCGATTGCTATACAGCCTTCTCAAAACTCAAATTTAAAGTTTGGCAAATATGATAAGGGTTTTGAAAATGTTAGTGAAAGAACCGCTACTGTTGAAGTGAGTGTCGCACAAGTAGCGATCGAAGCTAATACGGGCGATTATACTAGCTCGGCACTTGCCGAATTCACAAGTACTTGTACAACTGCTGGGTATTTCGCAGGAATGGAACAAGCACAAGTTAACGCTATCCTTTCGCCCGAGAATATTGGAGAATGAATAAGATGTAGCTTTTTATGTAGATAGAACAAAGTAGTCTACTTCGCTGTAGGCAAGTAGCTGTGGTTTAACAACAATACGCAAACTTTTCACGAAACTACATGTTTTTTTATTATATTTGTAAACACATGGTATTTGGCTAGTGGTTTAGTGCATAAGTGTTGAGACAGGAGCAGAATTTACTGTTTTTTCGAGAGAGAAGTCTGTTTTGTTTTCATGAACATTTCTGATAATATAGTCCATTGTTCATGGTTGAAAACATTTGAAATGAAAGGAAAGTTATTTGCAAGTCAAATATTGCAATAATTGATATAAAAAGAACTGCTCATGCCTGTCCAGTATTTTCGGTTTTGGTTCTCAATATGTGGGTCTTGTCATTTTCTGATTGTTTTAAATTAGAAAGCATGTTTTTTTAAAGTATATTCTATATTTTGAAATCTTCTCAGTTTCTTAGAAACAAGAAACTTGAAACATCGGGGCTTGAGGGAAATAAAGTTTCTCAGCTCTCATCGTGTGAGCTTATGTGTGTTCTTCATAAACCAACTTGAGGTACTTTGGGTCAGTTAAGTAACAGTGTGATAGTTTTATGATAAGACAAGCACAGTTTCCAAGGATTGTATTAAACGATACATACATACCTAAAAATATTTTAAGAATACAAAATGTTCTCTGACTCTGGTTAAAACTATAAAGACTAAGCTTTCAGCTGTTCTTCTGCAGCCTTGTTCAGATGGAAAGAAAGAAAAGTGATTGTAATGTATATATAAACAAAATTTGATGTTAGATAAAATGTAGAATAAAATTAGAACAATGTTGAGAGAGATAACTGTGAGTTATTTTTAAGAAGAATGCAGTATTGTTTGGGAGGTGGTTTTAAGTTATTGTCCACATTTTTGGTGGCAGAGGTGTGTCAAGCTCTAGCAAATTTTCAAACACAGAAAGATCCTTTATAACTGTTGAGTTATTGAAGTCTATATTATGGTTCATTACAATAACTTTTTTCTTTTCATTTGTTGAAGGCCGTAGAAGAACAGCTTAAAGCTGTATTTGTAATAATTTTTATGGATAATCCTGGTTGAACCTTTTTAAACATACATGCTTATTGCTAGTGGTAAATGGTGACAGTAAGTAAACAAATTCAAAGTTTACATGTTTTGTTGTGAGACGATTTTATATTTAACCAAATTCCATTCAAGACAATTGTACCCTAGGGAAAGGTTTTTCCGCATTTTATTTCACACTTTACTAATTTTTTTTACTTTTGAGGTTTAATGTGGAGAAAGGTAAGGGTGTCTGTTTTGTTGAGATAGAGATTTGAGCCTCGACTGTTAGTAGGTGGTTACTTACAATGACTCAGATCCTCAGGTTTGAGCAGAAGAGGTTGTTTAAGACTGCAGAGCAATGTGTTTCCATTAAAAGGTAAATTCTTTTTCAAGTGACTCAAAGGGCCATTGCTTGTCTCCAGTTACAGTTAAGTCGGGTAAAGTACCTTGTTCAGGGACACTACACAGTGGTCTGATTAGGGCTCGAATTTGTGACCCTAGGATTATGAGTCCTACATGTAACCGCTCAACCACTGCACCTGCGACAGTGTCAATCAAAAAGAGTGGCAAAATGTCACAGACAATGACAAGCATGAGAACAAATGTGGGCAACATGATAAAGTTTTTAAAAAAATCGTTTAAGTCAAATTCTAACACAAGCAAAAAAGGCTTTTTCACCAACTGCCGTGGTGTGATGTTAGTAGTAATGATAGTTGGAGCCTCGCGTACCACCTCAGTGTTTAACAGTGAAGGTACTTTAGAACCAGGTGTACCTGGCTACAGAGAGGACAGTGAAAATTTTAGTAGTTTGTTATAAGATCTGAAAATCCTATTTAAAAGTTATAATTTGTGGTTAACCAAATTATTGGGGGGACCTGCCCTCCCCAACCAAATTATTTGGGGGACCAGGTCCCCCCCTGTTTCACTGCTCATGGTAGCACCATTGGTTAGTATATGGCCTCTTGAGCTAGAGGTCCCCAGTTCAATCTCTGGTGACTGCATGACTGTTTCAACTTTCTTCAGATCAGTGTAGCTGTAGCTTTAAATACATGTAAAAGGGAGAACTGACAGATGGTGAGGGTAAAAGGTGCACTGTCCATAAGTGGTGGAAACAAAAAATAATATTGGGGGGGGCACAGTGCAGAAATTAACAATTTATTATAAAATCTGAGGTTGCTGTTGTTAACCAAAAATCAATGGGGGGACTAGCCCCCCCCCCCCCCAACCAATTTATTTGAGGGGCCAAGTGCCATCCTCCCCCCCCACTGTTCTGCCACCCATGCTGTCCGTTTACATTGATTACAACACTGAGAGCTGAAGGAACTACCAATGTTAATCAAACTGTTTCTTTACCTTTACTTTCTACAGATGGTTTCCTGATAAGGTTTGCAGCAGTTTGTGTCTGAAGAAGTCTTAAATTTCTGGAATTTTGATTTGCAAGAAACTAGGGGGTTGGGGGGTGTTGTTTTCCATTCCCAAATATGTAATTGGGGATCATTCCCTTAGTTGGAGCTAGGCTTACAAAGCTGTGCATTATGTTTTCAAAAATTAACAAATTAAAATATTCCCATTAAAATTGAAGCTTTTGCTATTGGAATTTTTTTCTGTCAATAGAGATAAAGCATACATATGAGAATTTTTTGTTAAATGTAGGAAAAACTGTGTTAGTTGCTTTGTATGGATTTTGCTTGTTTCAAAAGCAATACAAAACTATAAAATAAACTGAGATAGTAGTCTAAGCTATCACACTTGTGTTTGTAACTTCCTTGATGAATTCAAAACAATGAACATTGGTTGAGTGCAACTATTGTATCAAAACATACAGTTCAGGCCTTTTTTCTCTTATTAAACACTTGTTATAAGTTGTTAAATGTGTGAAACCAAGATAAAAACTGAAACTGAAATGTTTTCATTTATCTTAACACATTTAAAAAATTGAATAAAGCTACTTTAAAATTAAAGTACCTTTTAACCATAAACAGAAATGGATCTGACATTCCTATTCAAAGGTTTTTGTTGTTGACTAGAAAAATTTTGGGGGGTCACTCGTGATCCGGTGTGAACGGCTTAAAGGTGCGTTTTTCACGAATCAGTTTGTCGCTTTCCCTAACCGCCCCCC
>JAOBAT010007604.1:0-10511 GCA_026413305.1 Hydrozoanthus tunicans
CCCCCTCCCCCCCCCCCCCCCCCTCCTTTCTCGTGTAGTTTCATTTTATGTCACTCCCTCTCCCCTTTAAAAACGTGTCCCATCACCTTCAAGGAAAAACTATATCCTCTCTGGGTTGGCGGGCGCGGAGGAGGGAGAGGGAAATATTTTCAGATCACTGCTAACCCATGCTGCTAACCTAACAAACCAAGTTTTGCAGCGACGTCACAGACGCCAAGTGACTGAATGTGTCAAAGCAATTCCGACTGAATTTGCATTTTACAAGAGGAACCACTTTGTCCTTAACTTTCTAGCAGGTATTTGATGTGTTGGCAAAACACCCCATAGCACCACGGGTAACCAACTACATGCCAGCTGGGAACACATTCCAGTGCTTCAGCTGTTGTCCAGCTTGCTCTAGAGTACAATTGAAGTCCGACTCTGTTGCTATAGATGTAAGATATCGTCATCTGAATCGTCCTCGTATTGTTGCTGTTCATCTAGGTTCAATAAGAGGTCGGCTTCCTCGTCGTCCGAGGTGTTAACCTGTTGTGGGAATGAACAGTAATGAAAATGAAAATACAAACACAACAACAACTATACTACCATCAGAAATAACAACCGCTACCACTACCGATACCAAAACCACTGCTACTGCTACTTACATTTTATGGCGTTGTCACTTTTATTGGCTGATCCTTTATCAGCTATTGTTTTATTAGCCAATAGCAGCCAAGTGGTTGTTTTTTAAGTCATGGAAACATATTTTTATTGTTAGGAGAACTGAGCTTTTTAACATCGCCATCGAAAACGTTTCGACTTGAAAATTAGAGAAAAGTTGCTATTGCTACTAGTACTTCCTACCTTTGTGTATCTATAGCTTGGTGATTTAAAATCCTTGTTCATGCAGATGTGACGATATCTTGATCTAATATAAAATGAAGCATATTCCCTATAAAGAAAAAAAGTAAATAAGCTCGTCAGTAATATAAAAATGAAAATCAAGAGCGAACAAAAACAGTTTTAGTAACACTTTCAAACTTATTACATAACGTATGTTAACAATAAAAGGGGCCTCAAGTTATTACATGTTTATAGATGGCAAAAGCGTTTCTGATTGGGCTGAACTGTACCTTAACCTTGGGTAGGTGAGTATATTGGAACAGACCCTCGATGACTGTTGTTTTTGCTACCACGCACTTGGAGTAACTACAGCTAGTTAGCTCTTCCTCTGATGCCCCCCCCCCCCTCTCCCAACTCAAACATCAAATACAAAGTTGTGGAATGCTGTAATTAACCATGGCAGGAACTGTATGTGATCGGAGTGCCCACATTTTCTTTCTCGGCTTCTCTTACACTTGCCATTAGTTCATTACAGCGTGTCAGCGTTTGACATCCCTGAAGATGGTCACATTGATCGAAACATGGAATCATTTTAGTCAAACCTCTTTTTTTTGCCTTTGCCGCTCTTACTAACAGCTTACCGTCTTTCCTTTTTCCGGAATACGACTGCAATGGCTATAACAAAAGCTACAAAGAAGATCACGGCGAGTGCAACCCCTGCCTTGCTTGCGGCGCTGGAGAAAGTGCTGCGCTTGGCGGCAACATCTACAATAGTGCTGCTCCTGAAAATGTTTATATGCAAAAGTGAGTCTAAGCGTCTGATATACTACACCATTACTCCAAAATACACCCAAGATTTCATTTTTATAAAAAATTATTTTATTATTTATTAGAAGGAAAGACAATAATTTTAACTAAATAAAGTTTTAAAGTTTCTCCACTTTGCATCATGGTAATTTCCTAATACCGTTTTAGACATTTATTATTACTTCAGTGTAGGAGCTCTTTGGAGTTGTATAATTGGCTAAATTATTATAACGCAAAAGAAACACTGCTTTATGATAGAGTTTCACTGCTTTTTAATTTTGAAACTATGTTGTACACAGGTTGATGTGTTAATTTCTCACTTCGAAAATTTAAACATTCTGGTGTGAAAAAAGCGAAAAGCCACAGAGCAATGGGACGTTGTCTGACCTGTACCTAAAATTTCATAAAGAGCTTCATTACAAGAAAATTTTGCTCGTTCAGGAACCAATCACAACGCGCGTACTTCATGGCCATAAACAGTAATGGTAAATAACTGGTTACTTTATTTTCTGTTACTAATAAAACTTGTAAAACAGGTTTACGTACTGGTCGCCGACGCAAACTATTGAGGTCTCCCAGTCAAACACAAAATCACACCTTGCCGAGCGATACACAAACGTTGGGTGGCCCTAGACAGCAAGATTACAATAAAAGAACTCGGGATTTGTTTATATTTAAAGCCTAACTTTTATCATTAGGTTCTAGGTTTCAGTCAATATGTTCAAACAACGATTTTAAAATGATTTGACTATTTTTTCCTGTTCAACAGAAGCAAACAGGATTCAATGGACACTGCAGCAAGACAAACCACTGGTAAAATCTCTCTTAAATGAAATACTTTTTTCATTAATTCCAATCTTCGGTTTTTCATTCAATCCAATCCTTTATTTGTTTTTCGTTTCTATCTTCATTTAATCCAATCCTCTATTGTTTTTATTCAGTCCAATCCTCAATTTTTCAATCAATCCAATTCTTTAGGTTTTTTGTTAATTTTTCCATCATTTTAATCCAATCCTCAATTTTTCAATCAATTCAATACTTTAGTTTTTTGCTCAATTAAATTCTCCAATTTTTGCATTCAATCCAATCCTCAATTTTTTAATCAAACCAATTCTTCAGTTTTTTTGTTCGATTAAATTCTCCAATTTTTGCATTCAATCCAGTCCTCAATTTCCATTTCATTCCAATCCTCTCCTTTTTTTTGTTTGATCCAATCCTCAATTTTTATTTCAATCCAATCCTCTCCTTTTTTTTGTATGATCCAATCCTCAATTTTCATTTCATTCCAACCCTCTCCTTTTTTGTTCAATCCAATCCTCAATTTTTAATCAATCCAATTCTCAATTTTATTATTCAATCCAACCCTCAACTTTTCATTCAACCCAATCCTTTATTTTTTATTTATCAATCTAAGCCAATTTTCAATCAATCTTTATCCTCTATTTTTCATTAAATCCAATTTTTAAACTTGTTTCCGGTTTCATACAATCTTCCTGGCCCGAAAGCCGGGCAAGCATCATAAAAGATATGCATGCTAACACTTTGGAAAAATAAATTTACTGTATATTTATCATCTTAACTGTGTTATAGAAAATCATTCATTACAACCACATATTCCATATCAAATTTGCCATGCAGTAGTTATCAGTACAGATCGCTAGTCTGGCTTTCAAAAAAGATAAGAACCTGTTAAGGACAGTTTGAAAATATCTGGGTTTAAAACGCGTTTTTTTTCTTTTCTTTTCAAATAGGTTCTTTATCTGATCGCTAGTCCAGTTATCAAAAAAAGTAACAAACAACCTATTTAAAAGAATCTAAGTAGCCAAAAATTTCACTTCTGTAAGTGTTCATTTCTTTAAGAACTGTTTACGTTAAGTTGTAAAAATTTGGGTTTCTGTTACGCGGATTTTTACTGAGTGCTACAGTAATCTAATTTGCATGTTAATTGGGCGCTCACCTTCCCAGTACCCTTGGAACAATAAAAGTTGATGACGAACGTTGCTGTAGGACATTCATCTTGAGCACGGCCTTCGGTTTTAAGCCACAACGAAAATACTAAATCTAAATGAACAAAAAAAACAGCGTTCACAAATTCATTTGTAAGAATATCCTCACCACACACTAGTATTTCGAAGAAAAGAAAATGAATTGATGCATATATAGCGCCTTTCCATGTGCATGCTTAAAGGCGCTTAACAATGATGACCAGTTACTCCCAGCCCACTGGAGGCAAATTCTCGGTGTGCAGTCACTCTCTAGAGACACCAAAGACAAAAGGCAAAGCGGCAATGTTTGTGGCCTAAACAAAATAAATGGTCAAAATTATTTTGTTCAAGACCACCAACATGGCCGCCATGACGTCAGGTGCAAACCAGCAATATAGGCACAATTAGCAGCCGCTATATAGTTCGTTATATATAAACACTTTAACCTTTTTCTGCCAAAGGAAGGCTTGCTCGTCTGAAAATCACCGTTAGTCTTGTTCGGACAACCGCAGCAACTTTCTTACCTTCATAGTAGAATCTTCTTTCAACTAGTTTATATGTAGAAGGAATGTTGCCCTCGATAATGCATGCAACTGCATTGCTGTTTTCCGACACTCCGTTCCAGCAAGAAGAGCTCCTTGTTCCACAAAGTGAAATAAAAAATGTCTTTTGCGCTGCGGTGACTTTCCAGTATCTGATAGTTTAAAAACGAAAACCATAATCAAAATATTTATTCGTGCTTACATTGTTCTTCTTCATTTTCTCCCGTGGAGGTGTCCCACCAAAACAACGACATTGCGCGTAATTCGTCCTTTCTAAGCTAAATGTCCATTACCTTGCATCTTTTTTCTCTTGTTTTAGTTTAATTAAAACTGACAAAAAGAGAGCGGTTGGTACATCTCACAATCTTACGTTTTTTTATGTACTCATGTGTATATAAGTACACGTAACCAGTAGGCAGCCACGTAATGTTGCAAGTAGTAAGTAGATAGGTAAATAGGCTTAGATACGTGAGCAGTTGCACAAGTCGTTTGGTAAGTAAGTACATAGTTAAGTAGGCAGATAAGTAGGTAGAAAAGTGGGTGGGTAGTTTTGTAGGTAAGCAGGCGGGCAGGTAGGCAAGTGCGTAAAATGGTAGAAAAGGTAAGTAAGTTGTTAGGAAGTCAGCTAAGTTAATAGGCAGGTTGGAAGGATGGTTGGTAGGTAAGTAAGTACGTCAGTAGGTTGGGAAGTAAGTAGGTAGGTAGATAAGTAGATTGGTACGTAAGTTAGTAGGCTGGTAGGAAGGTAATCGGATGGCTGATAGGTAAGTAAGCAGGTAAGTTAGTAAGTAAGTAAAATGTTAGTTGGGTAAGTAAGTTGTAGGTAGGTAAATAATTGGCGGGTAAGTAGGTAGGTAGGTAAGTTTGTAGGTAGGTAAGTAAGTTGCTAGGTAGCTAGGTAAGCAAGTAGATAGTTCAGTCGTTAGGTACGTAGGCAAAAAAGAAGAAAGGTAGATCAGTACGTCTTCCCTTTTTTTCTGCAGATCTGATCTGCCCAAATAATTACAAACTGATAAATCTTTTTTTTAGTTACTTAACCTGTCATTTAATTGAGAGAAATCCACCAATTCCTTCGTATCTGGATTAGTTACTTTACACTCGGATTCTCGAAGATTGGTTCTGTGAAAAGGAAAACAGAACGCACCAGTTGGTTTATGGTTTTTTTTTATCTCAATGAGCTTCAAAAAAAAAACAAAGTTTACCTCTGTATTTTACAAGCAGCTTTAGTTTTCCATCGGAAATGGAAAGTGCAAGTAGATTTACTGTAAAAAAAAGACGAGAACCATTGTTAGCAGTTTGATATTTTGTATAAATCATTCTTTAGATCACTCAAAACAATAAATGAATGGGTTTGAAATGTTCAAACACTTCTAAAATCTGCAGACTTTTAGACAGCCTTTGCGTCTTTTCTTAAACAATTACATTGGAATCCTACAAGCGGGTTGTCAAACCTGTTGGATTTTCTGTTCCAAGAGTAGTAAAGACAAGACCAGCTCAGAGTCAAACACGATTCCAGCAGACTCTTAATGAAGCCGTGGTGCAACACGGTGCAACACTGCATGCAACGTAGCGTGCAACTGAAACCCTTCGTGTAGCCACTCGGTGAAACCGTTGCATGCAAGGTTGCAGGAGTAGTATCGGTTTCTACTTCGCGCAACGTCGCGTGCAACGATTTCAAAGCTGGCTAAACGGTGAAATTCTCCCGTTGCGCGCAAAGTTGAAGGCAATGTTGCACCGTGTAGTCACGGCTTTACAGTTAAGTACTTACACTAGTTGAAGAAACTCCGGCCTTCCGATATGACTGCCACAGTCGAATTGGAAGACAACTGATGGTTGGCCGAGACATCTTTCAACTGAGCCCTGACCACTATAGACCATTATCAAGTCATCTAAGTAAACAAATTCAAATATATTGTATTCTGTGCGAGACCACTCTAAGTATTTCTCACTGGATAAGGAGACAATATCAATAACGACAGAGACCATAAAAGGAACTCGTGCTGTAAATAAACGCAGACATCAGCAACGGAGCGCTGAGAAAACTACAAAATTGCATGTCTTACATTTCAGGCTCCGAGTTTAAGAAATGGTTAAGTGCTTTGTATTTAGCCTGATTGCTGCCGCACGCAGTGAGGCATCACATGAACCTCTTTTTGGGCCACGAATTTATTTCGTGGACAGGTTCTATTTGTTTCTATCCCAACAAAGGCCTAGTAACGAGAGAGCCTACAATGTGACATGTTAGGTTGATGTCGTGTCACGCAGTCTATCAATGTAGATCGGCGCGTGTCATGTCAAGGGCCTTCCAAGAGGTCGTTCTTTCTTTTACCAACAATTGGCGACCTCGGACGTCAGTATAGAAAAAGAATAATTTTACGGAGTCTGAAAGCCGAAGACAACTAGCTATTTGTTGCAATAAGAGAGAAAAAAAGCTTAAAAGATATTCTGCAGCGCTTTACTAACTCTACAGTTACTACTAGTATGATTTGACCTATAGACGGTTCTAGATGTGAAACTCTTTGCACGAGCGCATTTGCTCATTTCAAACGGCCTTTAGGTTCATTACCATTTGTGGTTGTCATTCTCTGGGTGCTTGCCAAACCCAGAACATCAACTTTTTCTTCTATTTTTCGGCAAACAGAAGCAGAGGAAGGACACCCTAGAAAGAGACAAAGCCACATGCGTTAGAAAATTGAAAAAAAGATCAAGACTTTAGAAAGCCTTGTATTATACTTTGTTACATTATTGTGCTTTGTTTATATGTGACCTTCCACGGGAAAAGGGACATTAACACCTTTCCGTGAAACGGGTTTTCCTAACAACTATCTAACGGGTTGCTAACGAGTGAACAGTCGAGACAAACGACTGAGCAAGTCGTTCGAACGAGTGGATCAGAGTTTCTAACGACTGAGCAAGTCGTTCGAACGAGTGGGTCTGTTTTTTTAAAGACTTGACAAGCCGTTCGAACGAGTGGATCAGAATTTCTAACGACTGAGTAAGTCGTTCGAACGAGTGGGTCTGTTTTTCTAACGACTTGACAAGCCGTTCGAATGAGTGGTAACTGTCATAGACCAACTCCTCCACCCTACCCTTCTAAGTCATCGTTTTGGCTTTACTACTTATAAATTACTACTAATATTAATTATCATAAAACAATACTTAATAAAACAATAGTAATAATGAGTTAAGGTACCTTCAGGTCCATCATTCACTCCTCTACAAATGTTGATCCAAAATCTAAGACACCAGAAAGAAAACAAACAAATAATGTTGAGTTACAACTTACGTGCATGCATGTGAAGTGAAAAATTTCATTACTTTAGTGGATGAAGAATAGTGGTGAAAGTTTTTTGTCAAAATCTTTTGTTGTTCTGGAGATATTAACATTTACAGTTCCCAAATGATGACGTCTATAGGTCCCCAAAAATTTGAGTTTTGTTTAAACCTACTGCCAATCCATAGCCTTTCGATAAATTTGAGCAAAACCTGCATTGGTGATCTATCTACCTCGAGATACATCAACAGCCCCAGTTTGGCTAAAGTACATCTAAAGGTTATGGATTGGCAGCAGATTTAAATAAAATGCAAATTTCTTGGAGCCATACACAACGTCATCAGTTGAGAGTTTTAAATGTTGATACTGTATCTCAAGAACCATAAAAGATTTGGACACAATTTTTTCAACGCTATTCTTTATTTAGCAAGGTCTTTCCACTGAAGTAAAACACTTTTCACTTCATGGACATGCAAAGGTATGCAAAGGGGTCAGTATAACCAGGGGGGGATCTTTTAAAAGTGCTTTCGTTTGGGCCCATTCTGGAATAGGAATACATGGAATAAAAACTTTGCCCAATTAGTGTGGCTGTTTCTCCTGTGAAGTTGCGAATAAATTATTTGTTAGTGATAAAACTTTTTTGTATTTAACTTGAAGTGGATATTTCATCACCCTGACAATCTTTAACAAATTTCTAAATTTCATGCTTAATTTGGAATAGTAAGAATAGGCCCAAAAGAAATGGCCCTAAACGAGAAAAGGTAAAGCATACTCGGAACAAGATGTGACAAAACTGGTCCAACAAAGTTATTCACATACTCTTGTTGATCGGCTGTCACGTAATGCCAACTTTTTGTACGACTCGACAGCAGCTGCAGGTCATAGGTAAAGGCGCCTGACGAATAGACACAGCTTTCTTGCACAGGAGGGCAGGCCAGACTTGTCTTCCAAGTGATTACTACGTCATAGGACTACGACAAAGGCAAAGAAGATAATGAAACTCAATTTCTTAGGAGGGAGTTAAAGGAGTTCCTATTATTCTAAGTAACGAATAATGAGTTTTGAACGTTCACGACTTTAGCAAAATAGTTCAATGAATAGATTTAGCTGCACATTTAAAACTAAGAACTCTGGGCTTTGATCAAATCATTTCGATTAATGAAGACAAAGACCTAAGCAAGAACTGAATCCTGATGTACTTTTTCGTCCAGCCTTAAATGGTCTGGAATATAAGTTTCATGAGTTAGATAATAATTAATTGATTTTCTTAATACTGACGTCATAAGGTTGCCAAAACATCGAATGTTATATCTTTGGTTTCCATTTGTCTATAGCTTGCTTTTCTTAATAAGAATGTAAATGCTATTGTTTTAGGTTCTTAATATTATGATAATTTACATCAGTTTCTGCATCACTTATAAAATTACAGACATTAATACAAAAAGTATTATTAAGCTTATAAACAAGTCATATTCAATGGCTTTGTCAACACATCTTTCATATTAACCGTGAGTCGAGGTCCGTACAGTGAGGTCTGGACCCGAGTTTCTCATTTCTTATTGCTCCTACGCACCTTGATCTGTGCTGATTCAATCTTAATAATGTAAATATGCATTAATAATTAAACATCTTATATCTACTTACACTGAAGCTAGAGACCACAGGTTGACTCTGTGGACTTCCCGGGAGAGCGTTAATATCACACATGAAATATATGACAGCCTTTCTATCTGTAAAGTGAGAAGACAACATCCAGTGGTTCAGAATTGAGGATTAAGTATGCACGTGAGCTATGTAAAAGCTAAATCATTTTCTCGAGCCAAGTTGCCCATCAGCCGGCGCTTATCCCAGGATTCAATAGTGTGTTTAAAAGTTTATGAGTATTTGTCTTTGTCAGCAGAGCTTGTACTCATTGATACAGCTGAGTCGACTAGAACAAGTGGAGTATAAAGTGTCTTGTTCAAGGACACAACACAGTGGTCTGACCGGGGCTCGAACTCGTGATCCTAGAATTACGAGTCGAACACGCTAACCCCTGGCCACTGCGCCAACATACAATAGAGAGAGAACCACTAAAAACAAAGGGTGTTTATCTATATGTGAACATATTTGGTTTTACCCTTTCACTCGACACCTTAGCACACAAGCACACACGAACACAATTAAGAGTGATAAGTGGCTGGAAATTATTCACAAGCTTCAGGGTTTGTTCTAGGGTACTGGAGACTAACCGTTCAGTATTCAGAGCGAAATTTGAACTTGGGACAACCGCATACAAATCAGGCATCCTTTAGAAGCACTGAGCCATTCTACGTCTAACAAAAGCTCTCAAGATGCTGGGAGTGGAAAGATTCAACAGCCTTATTAGAAAAATAAACATACCGGGTTTATCACAGTTTTGATCGCAGGAATATATCAATCGAAGATATCTCTCTCCGTGCGAGTAGTACAAAGCGGTTTTGGCGACCAGTCCATAACCTGTGCAGTACGTTTCGTTCATCACTCTACATACGCCGTATTTTGGAGCCCTTGCGGTTCCCTTGCATAGGTTGAACAGGAAACTTGCCTTATTTGGGGGAGCCGAGGATGCCTACCAAAAAATTGGCAACATATTTTCAAATAAGGCAAAATAGAGCATCAAGTTAACCACAGGCAGCCCAAGCTTGGTATTAGCTAACCGATTGAAACGTACGTACAATATAGTGAAGTGTAAGATAAAGTAGGCCTTCCAGACTGTTAAACTCTTATTTTGGGCAAAAGTAAAAAACAAAGCTTGTTTAACTAAACTGTTATCTCCTTTTGTCTGGCTTGCTCGCTTATACGTTCAAGGGTTTTAGCAAGGCATTTTGAGTTGACTGGACTATTAATGAGTTCTAAATGGATTCTCTTAGCTACGCGTGACGTCAGACTTTACCTTGTTCGTTCCGTATTTCAAAGTCCCGTTGTCCGTCTCAGAGAGCTGTCCGTTTTATAGAGACTTAAAATACAATATAAATGAATGAAAAATGGCAGACACCAATATTTGGTGACCGTTTAAAAGATGTGATCGTCTTGTCTGGAAGTCCTTCTGTCGGGGAGGGG
>JAOBAT010007626.1:0-10509 GCA_026413305.1 Hydrozoanthus tunicans
ATATAATCGATGTGAAAAAAGATGTCACGTTCAGCAAATTGCCCCAAATCTGAGAAAAACGGGAAATATTTTACTAGCAACCATCCAACAATATATTGAAAACGTTTCGACCATACGGCCTTCTTCAGTTCACGTAAATTAAAAATATATTAATAATTAAAATGCTATTATACCGGCAACAGACTTTGAAGATTTCCCTGTTACGACACTTGAAACCTTATATCAATTATAGATGTATTGAGAAGCTAGTATATGCAGCTTCAAAAAGCATATCTACTCTTCACGTCTTTTCCTTACTTGTGCTCGAAGAAAAATCATAATAGGCGCCCCAGTATGATCCCTTTGGCCAGTCTCTGTAAACATAGAGACCAGGTCCAGAATTATGGTCTCCCGGGATCACAAACAGAGTCTGCAAGTAGAAACAACCGAATTAATTATGTCAAGCAAGGGTTTAATATCAATCGTTTTGTCGACCCTGAGTAAACTCTGTGTTGAAATTGTTTGACTAGCCAAGACACTTCTACCGGTTTTTCATATTTATTTAGCGAAGCAAGCATTTTTTCATCAAGAATAAACAAGATTTGTATCAATTGTTCTCCGGTGGAAAAAAGACTATAAATAGTAGTATACTTGACACATGAGCATTTTGAGTTATCGGGGTTCAACTTTTTGTATCAACTGCTACTTGTAGTATAATAAGTAACCATCATCAAACTCAATATTTTAGTTATTGCAAAGGAGAACGTGAGAGTTGTGTGTTGAGCCCGCTGCTCTTCAATTTTTACATAATCGAATTACTGATCCGTTTGAAAGCCCTGTAAGCAATGTTTAGCACGATATTTCTTACCGTAAAAGCTGTTGGCACTACGTTTGCGCACTTTCCAACAACGTCCTTCACGAGTTTGCATTTGACTGAACCATCGGTATAGTACACGAGGCTTCCACTGCCATCGACACACGATATCCAGTTATTAATGTTTGATTTCACCATAAATTCCCGTCCAATCATTTTCCACAGTTTGAAGTCCATGGCATTGTAGTCAGTCTCACTATTAAAAGTAAAAGTACAATGTTTGTCAGTGATTCGGTAAGAAATCAATGGCTGCAGAAACATTACAACTTCGATCGACTGGAAGATAAGTCTAAGACAAGCCTGCAAAGTACGTGGAAACTGGTACTGATAAATATCAGTTATAAGTATTAAAAAACAAAAGATGATAACAGTCACGCTTAACGAGATGCCGTTGCTTATCTTGTATGGTATTTATTCGTTTGTTTTTTTAAACTTTTTTTCTTAATTAGCTTTTCAGATCCGTTTTGAATTTCACTGATTTCTCCCTCCGTTCTCATTGTTATTTATCTTCTGTTTCCCCTAAAACTCTTCGTTCCTTTTTCATCTTTTTCACTGCTTTAATGAAGAATGCACGACAGTTGAGGTAGCAAGGCAACTAAGATTGTTATCTCAAAAAAGGTTTCCATTGCAAATATGTTTTCAAAAGCGGCTTTTTGCAGCAATTAATGCCCAAATTACAAATTGTGCGCATACCTTATGGGTGGTGTGGTAGAAACTGGAGTGTCTCCGTGTTTCAGATTCCAGTTTGGGCGTGGAGTGAGCGCGTTGGCCTGCGTCCCAAAATGCTCAAAGTCAGTAAAAGCGTAACTGTAGACTAGTGTCCAGCCTCCCCCTGCCGTGTCTTCGTCGCAGTAAACCAGTAGTGTCTGCTGACCGAGAGTAATGTAATAGTTCTGAGAGATTGTTCCCCCGCGCTCCTTGACATCGTTGCAGGACTTTCCAGGATTTTCTTTACTCCCAACTAGTACAAAAAGTTTCAGAAAAGGAGTTTTTTGAATAAGCCGCAAAAGCGATTCATCAGACAATAAAACTGCAATCACAAGAACATGAATTGGATGGATCAATTGGTTCATAGAGTTGGTGCGAGTGGCTGTTAGGGAAAACTCAACTACAGCCATCCATAATGTTTTGCATACGCAGCATTAGATATCTAAGCAGGACACACTAACTGTAGTGCAAAGACACGAAGATTGATTTTTTTCTCAAAACAAATAAATGTATTACATTGATTAAAAAAACAGCCCATCGCACACTTGTGCGATAGTAGCTATTTTCGTCATCTGTGTGCGGGGGACTGCGATGCAATATCTATCGCATGCAATATTGATCGCATGGATCAAACATGTTTGATTTCCTTAAAAATGAGTGCACCTTGTCGGAGGTTATTGCATCTTCTCGCAAACGTGTGCGGTGAATGTGCGACAACAATTTCGATTGCATGCGACGAAAATTGCATGCTATCGCACAAGTGTGCGGTGGGTTTTAACTAATATGGCATTGAGATTAATGCTTGGCCTGCAACCGTGTTCAAACGCCAAACACGTGTCAGATCCTTTTAGGTTATGTAAACATGAAAACCACCATATCCTTCTTTGTTTTCATTTAAAACAGTTAACGAATTAATGAATTAGAAACTCAATTGTCTGCATGCTTTTTCTCGAGGCCTTGTATGTCGCGTGTTTTATCTGACCTTACAAATCTCTCAGCAACCAAAATCATTAGTAAACGGAGAAAAAGAATTACCGAACTCTGTTCAAGTCTTATTGCTTGATTGTCAAGGTCGAACATTTACTTCTTGTCCAAAGTTTTTTGGTATTTTTTTCTTTGAAAGAAAGAATCAATTTAATATAAGTATTAAAATGCGTAATTGTCGTCTAGTTTTCGACTGGTTTCGATTTTGGACGTGTTTTGGATACAACTTACTATTCAATCAACTGCCGAGTGAACTTTAAAACTATAAAGTTTAGAGTATCATCCTTAAGCTAATATTTTATTCAATTTTAAATAGAGCAAAATTGAAAGTTTCACGAGGGCTAGAAGTGTGTAAGGTTCTAAGGCATTGTAAAATTTGCGAAAACGTTGGTTCCAAACATCTCTAATCTGAAATTTAGGTCACTTGCTGTTTCCCATGTTCTCAAATTGAACAGAAGACCGGAGTGTTGTATTAAGATGTGTGTTGGCTGATTAGAAGGATTGGATCATCTGGGCACTAAGAATTAAAATACACTCTTTTTTCTATAAGAATATACCTTATAAGAGTATCGAGGCTGAAAAACGCGAAAACGTTTACACTAAAATTTGAATATTTGGAAATTCTAGATATTTTTCCGCAAATGCCCCATGCTGGCAGACATATTCTACTGACATGTAATCTAAGAATATTTTAAGAACATTTTCAGCCTCAAAACGCCAAAAAATAAAGAATCTTGAGCCTGAGTTTGAAAAACACTATTCTTATTAAAAAAAGGGTGTATAACCTCTTTCAATCGGCCTTACTTATAAATAGTTGCCGCAGATAGAGAAAAGAGCTGTTGTAGGTCAGGGCGAGTAAGTAAGGTACACGATCAGGTCAACTTAAAGTGTTATGGTACGAATGATATACGATGCAACATTTCCTGTTAATTGAAGAGAACTCACCGCGTAGCCACCTTTAAAATTGTTGCACGCAACGTCGCGTGAACAACATTTCACCGTACTGTCACACAATATCACAATCACGTAATGCACGCGTGGCCATGGGAAGATCAGATAAGCCCTTTCTCGGAGCAGTATGATCGGAAGAAACACTAAAGCTTGGCGAGGTTTAACGTTTCAGTTTTTAATTAGGTAATCGAGAAAATGTGCCCTCTTAAAACCGTGAGCTGTTTTTCGAACTATTTTTGTTTTACTCACCTTCACTCGATTCTAACCAGAAAGACTCTATCTTTGTGTTAACTGTTGATTGTCTGTGTGTAACATATCAATAGCAAAAAGTGTACCATGTACACGCTTTAACGAGTGGATGAGCAAACGTTACCTAGGAGCAGAATGTAGTTACCTGTTGGCCTCTTCATATTTTAAAACGTCGCACGAGTGCCATAGCTACGTGTTCTCGAGCACGTGTGAATTCAAAACTGATCGTATGTTGTAAACAAATACAAAAGGAAACGTACTTTTATTTTATTACGACGCCAAAAGTGAAATGAGCCTGGGTACGAGGTTGACAGCATGCACGCGTGACGTCATCTTCTTGCGAAATGGCCAAGACTAAAATGGCTGATCTGAGTAACCGTGACTTTTGCTTTCACAAGCTGATGCTTTAATCAAAAGAAATTGGTAGCACATTCTGCATTCTACGTTTGCATGGAAAAGTTCAACGTTTCAAGTGTTAAATTATTTGCTTTCAGTTGCTCGTAAAGGACTTTCCAGCTGAAATTAAGTTTGAGTGTGAAATGGCATTGTACAGTTAAAGTCTGCTTCTGTGAATCTCCAAACAATCAACTTGTAGAAGCTGCAACTAAAAAGGGAAAAAATTAAGCAGGAATTAAACCAGCAAGCTGTTTGGGCGCGATTCGGGCTTTTTTGTTCTTAATGGCAGATGACAATGTGTTAAAGGAATTGTCTCTACTGGTTAGGAGTAAGTAGCCTCCCGCTAGATTTGCCGAGGTTAAAGTGGATGTTGGCCTTTTGGTCAACAGAACCGGCTGCGGCCGAAACCAAAGCGGGGCTGGTCTGGTTTTCCCGAACTATGAAAACCTTTATCGAGAAATAAAAAAATCCCAAAGCACGTTGCTACAGAATGGAGAAACTTTTATTTATATTTCTTCATTGCATGATTAATATTGCTAGTAGTACACAGAATTGACTGGAACTCACCTTAAAATTGTTTTATAAAAACACAAAGAGATGTTTATATTAAGAAACTGTTAATATGTAACATTTTTTCGAGTAACATCGCAACCATTAGCATTCACAACCTGTAGTAAAGTTGTTTCACAAAAAATTTTAAAGATCTAATAAAAGGCCTAAAAAAGGCTGATAGACTAGTATAGTTGCAAAGTTATATACGGCATGCATCGAGTTGAGTTATTGAGACACATACAGTAAATCTTTTAAATACAAAAGCAAACAAAGTCCACAAACTGAAGCTATACTGAATTTTTAAAATAAAACCGATGTGCAAATTAACTATTATAGTTTTGATGAGTTATATTTTTCACTTGACTTGAATTGCCGCTCATTGAACTGATTGAGACGCTCGAGTACGTAAATTTTGTTCCAGAATACTACACTGACTCGAAATTGACTGCTCGTTGTCAAGGAGGTTTGGAAAATGATTTAGATAAAAGCTTCGAGTTATGATTCTTATGTTAACTATTGTTAAGCAAAGGCAACACCTTTCCCTCGGTTATTTTAAGACCCTGAGTAAAGGTTTGGCACCGGGAATCGAACCCGGGCCTCCTGCACAAAAGACTGGCAACTCACCAACTGGGCTGATGAGGCGGCGGTAATGCAATGCAACTTCGGTCTTCGACAACCGGTATACACGCTCGCGAGCGGGACCACAGGGAGATCAAACGAATGTTTCGCCGCGAGTCTGAACTCGCAGTTAAAAGTCGTTTAAAGGATCATTTCACTTGCTAACAGCAAACGCAACTCACAGTTTGTGTCTGTTCAAAACTAACTAGAAAAACAAATAAAGGTTACCGTTCAAAAAACCAGTGCATAAACAGGGAAAAACAAGCACATTTAGAATCCCAACTTGTATGTGCAAAAATATAGAAGGTTACTCAAAAGCTCCTGCAAAAGATCGGGCGAGCCGACATGATCTAAAGCGGAATCATTTAAATGCTGCACCGCTCTAGAAGAGTTACCGAGTTCTAAAAATTAATTTAAGTATGAGCTCGGGTAAATGTATGTCTTGAAGCAAAAAAAGCGTAAAAGATGTTTAATTAATGGTTATTCCACCTCGACTTCAGGTTTATCTTATAATAGTGTTTTGTGAAATATAATCGATTATATTTATACTAAACTTAGTTATAGAGTTTTAAAAAACTATAGAATGCGTTGGCGAGTGGATACTAACTTGTAGTATAATGTGATAAATAAATTATCGTCGCCGTGAGATGATGGGAAAAGCTGACGTTTCGAGCGTTAGCATAGGCGGAAACTATTCTCCCTCGCAGTCGTATCTTCGGCTCGTCACCAATGCTCTAGGAATATTTGCTTCTCCTTACAGATGTGAACTTACCAGCAGACTCTACTCCAGAATTTATTCATTTTGGGCAAATTAGATTGTGGTCATACTCTGCGGCTTTGTCGGCTCGCGGCCCGGTTCAACCGAAACGGTGTGCTTTATGGTTCCAGCTAACACGACGTAGCCCGCAAGAGGAGACTGGGACTTCACCGCCTCTAGCATTTTTTTTTTCTGCGAGGTATTTTTGAATTTTAATATAAGAAACAACAGCCATCATTTTGGTAACATTTTGGTAACTATGTACAAGTTTGTTATCCGAGATGAAGAGAGTTCTGTGTATTGCGCTGTTGCTAAGGTTCTGCTTGGCCGGCCGAACAGAGAGTGGCAGAAGATTCATCGGGACAGTGAAAGATTTCACGTTATGTTTGGTGAAAGGAACAAATTGCCGTTTGCAAGATTTGGTACGGAATTTGCACTTACAAGATTTAACGTTTACAAAATCACATACTTATTTTGAACGCTAAAGCTCAATAAATTCCGTAATTCAAGAACATAAAGCTACAAAAGACTGCTAAGGCGTGAATGTCATAGCGGCAGTAATTGATCAAAGATCATGTGAAAATTCTGAGTCACTGACTGAGTGACTCAGAATCTTTTTTGAGCTTTTAACTTGTGAACCAATAATTCCTTCTCGTAAAATTTCTGTACTCACCCATACTTTTAATTATATATATAGTAATGGCCACCAAACTTCACATTTTCATGTAGTTTATGGTCGCCAAACTCCACATTTTCGTTTTTGGAGTTAAAAATAAAAAATATAAGTACTCACCGTAACCTTGATAATTTTATAACCATTACTCCTAACCAAGAAGAACTGAGAACTTTTGGTTGCTGGTAAAGCGAGAGATACCTCCGATGTTTTGGTCTGAAAATCAATAGTTTTGTATGCATAATTTAAGTATAGGTGAGTAAGGAAATTTAGCCTTTCTTCAACTATATTTCCAAGTTTCAGACTAGTTGCCATTTTTAATAGCTAAAGATGTACTGTTGTATTTCTTTTGAGTTAGCTTGTGTACTGTGACTGTACTAAGTGTTCGGTTTGTATTTAGACTTTTGCTGAATTTACAGAACTATTGATCTTCAAACCAAAATATCGAAGGTAAACTTTGCTTAACAAGCAACCAAAGTTCTTGGTATTGGTGAAGGTTTGGGTAAGGATTATATCTTTTAACTCCCCAATTGAAAATATGGAGTTTGACGAGTAACCATAAACTGCATCAAAATGTGAAGTTTGGCAGCCGTTACTGTATGCATAATTAAGTATGGGTGAGTAAGGAAACTTTTGTATTTAGACTTTGTATGGGACGATCTAAACTATATATTAGATTAACTACAAGCTTGGGTGCCTGTGTAGGGACAAAATACAGTACTTAAAGTCCTGTTAATTCGAATGCAAAACTTTAGGGAAACAACAGGCAGTTCAAGTGACTAGGTGTTCAAAATAATCAAGTAATAGTTAACTGATTTTGCATTTAAGATCAATTTATCTGTTTAGATAGTTAGATATTTTTAAACACCATAAGTTGGGAGTTCGGGTCATCCAAGTTTGAATTGTGCAGTTAGATTAGAAACATCCCTGGAGCCACAGAGCCAAAGAAGGTTATCAATTTAAATAACAAAAAAATTAAAAGACATGTACTCAGTGTGAAGCTAATTTACTGGTCAACCTATAATGCAGGTAAGAGAATTGAAAGTCACCAATGGTTACTGTATTTCTTGAAAAGCAGTTTCCAAATTCTGGCATTACCAGCTACAAATAGTTTTGAAATGTTAACACAATTTGAGATAAGCTACAACTTTTTGCTTGCATCTATCAAATATTTATAAACACTATATATACTATTGTAACTTTTCTTTTTAGATTTTCATTTGGTTTTTGGTTGTTACAAATTTGATCTTTATTATCATGGATTTTTTTTGTGGAACTATCAGTAACATTTGACATTATCAATTTCGGCTTGACAGGACATTCGTCAGGGTTAGTACAGGCAGTTAATTACTATAGGGGCTCCAGTGTCCTCTGCAGAAAAGTACCACTTGTTCGGTAAGTGCATGTCTACTTTTAAGGTAATTCCCCAGTTTTGCATTGCGCATCTTTAAGTTGTAGTTGCGCATATTAGAAATTTTAAAATGTTTACACATTTTTGCCATATTCTAGTAAATGTTGAGCTCTTGAAGACATATCAGAAAAAATAATGCAAAAAAAGTAATGGAAAAATATTAAAAAAAAAGACAAGAATACATTGTTTTTTAGGCATTGAAATATAGTAACAACAAAAGCACACAAAAATGCCTCCTCACCAAAAATGTTTTTGCTGAAAATCACAAGAAAAATACTCTCCTAATCCAGGAGAACTCTTTTCGTTACCTTCCTTTGTTTCCCTTATGTTCCTTGATGTTATCTTGGTTGGCCACATAAGAAATTTATAGTTCTAGTTTCAAGCTTAAAACAACATAAAAATAGTTCTGGAGGGGTTGTTTGTCTCAATCACATCTCAAAAGTTAAACTGAGCACACCCCTTTTTTATTCCATTTTTGCAGTTTACATAATTATAATTATTGACAATTGAGGAAAGTTTGACAAAAATGTTGGTGTGGGCTCTATTTTGATGGAATGACCTTAAAAGATGTTTTAAAAGAAAAGAAATGGTTTTGATGTGCTATGGTTGTGTGCTTAGATTGGATTGCCTCCCTGTATTTAAGAACAACTGGTTACCACCCAAAACTTAGGAATGAGTCAGAAAAGGAGTTTGAAACATTTTGTATCCAAACATGGCAACAATGCCATTGGTTTTAGTTACATAAAAAAAACTTGTTTGGTTCACAACTCTTCTAATTTGGTTAGTTTCTTATCTTTGACCCCTTAATTTCTGTAACAGTATTAAATCTTGGTGACAGTCCCTGATTACAGTATGATCTACAATTACTTATGATGTAGCAATTTTAAAAAGTTGGTCAATGAAAATGAGACTTTCCAAGGGGTATATGTGGTGCTATGTAAAGTCATTGTTTTAGTGAGACTAAGCTACTGCATCCGGCCATGGATATATTTTTTTTACTTGAATAGGCTTGTGCTTGAAATATCAAAATTGGTAATTTGGTTACAAAAACAAAGTTTAACCTTACTTTTTTAATTGATGTTCATTAACCATATTACATTTTAAAGTTTCCTTTGTAACTAGTAAGTTTATTGGTTTTATTGTACACAAATATGTAACATAAAATTAAAGTAAATTAGTTAAGTGTATACATAAAACTATATAATACACATACTGTATAAAATTATTATCTCTTGTTAACTTAATATGTTAAAAGTCAACAAAAACCCAACATAGAATCAGTTGCACTGTGGGACAGAGTCAATAGTCACCAAGGCATGCCAAGAGACAAGTTGGCTGTTATATTAAATGTAAGCAACAACAAGAAGTCTGATTGTTTTGATGGAAACTAAACTATAAAATAGCAAAATGGTAGTAAAGTTGATATGAAACAAACCATTACCATTTTGATATTTTGTATTTATCTATTCATATTACATAAATCTTGTTATGTACACCTTTGTTTTTTAAATATAGAAAAACACCAGCAGTGTTGCTCAATAGAGCCAAAGAATCGGTTAGCCAATTAGATTGCAGCATTCATGAAAGTGCACTAGTTGTATTCTATGGTAACCATAGAATTATATAATTATCTAACACCATTTTAAAAACTTTTTTAAAATTAAATTTTTTCTGGATATTTCATTTTTTCTCTACTTTGAAATTTTATGTTCAGGACTGTCAGAAATATTTGCACAAAGTCTGGAGAGAACCCGAATTCATGGATGCCTGTAACTTTTGTTGTCGTGCCCTTGTCTGCTGCAATGTCAAAATCTGATAGGAAGTCAACTGTTTATAGAGATGAAAGAGAAGAGCTCAGAAAAAACCATTTAAGTTTTGTCAATGAACATGGGAGAGCAGTTTGGATTGCAAAACCTACTTCTGGTGCAAAAGGTTTGAGCATTGAGGCTTCTTCATGATGTCAGCTGGTCAGTGCTGAAAGAAACAAACCAGGCTATAGCTAATAACTAGATTTAAAATATATATTTAACTAACAGTTTGAGACTTTTTGCTTTGAAATAACCTGTATGTCACCAAACAAAATAATTTTTACCTTCATCCAGGTGGAATGGCCCACAAGTAAAGGTAGCCAGAAAGGTTATTTTGGGACAAAAAGGATAGGAGAAACTCTGAAAGGTCCCCTAAGGAAAACCAGGAAATCAAAACATTTGTCCCTAAAAGCAAGCTGTTATATGGATTTTCAAAAAGACAGTACAGAACTGAAGAGAAAAAAAATTTTTTGCAGATCCAGAAATAACATTTTTAAGATTACCTTTATTTTTCTGTAAACCCAACCAGCATCCTGTCCTCCCACCCCC
>JAOBAT010007637.1:0-10509 GCA_026413305.1 Hydrozoanthus tunicans
CCATAATACAATAAAAACCAATACCCCTAAATCAGGTTTTGAGAAATTGAGCTCTGAAAAAGTGGGGAGGGGTGGGGCAGGGGGTATGTGCCGCCACCCACTACCTCCCCCGACAAAACTGGGTTCCTTAAAAATACCATCGTTTTGACTTCTTCCCTTATTTCAACTTTCAAGTAGTTAGTCACCTGCCTAAAGTAAAAACGATACACATCTGTTAGAAAACAGCTGCCTATTCTATTTATAGTTATCATATAAAATTCAGAGGAAACTTTTTCTGACCAGTATCTGTAGTTGTAGATTTTACAGAACCATGTGATTAGCTGCTATAAATAAAGGTCCAATCAAAACGCGTACCCACAGCCAAATAAGGTCAAACTATAAGTCCTGTCATTGAAATCACACGGTCCGATATCGCAGTGCCAGGGAACGCTTCGGTTGCCGAGTGGCAGGGAGTAGATAATTGGAACTTCCGGCTAAGGGAAGGAAACCCGGTCCTATACAGAGTTGTTGTTCGGCACAGGGTTTTATCACCATATATGGTTAAGTTACAGGTTACGAAAACACGGCCCTATACTCCGGAAGCCACTCATGTCGCTTTACTGGGTTCACACTGAGAATTAAGGGTGAAATTCGACGGGTTTTCCATGACCGAATGCCATTTCACCATGACCGAGAAATATCAAGAAACCAAAGAATCCACTTCAAAAAAGCAACCTACTCACACTTATTGAACTTTAAACGCCAATTACACCTTCTGGGCACTTTAAAACAGCGTAACGTATTCGGATTTATAGCAGTACACATAAATTTGTTTTTTTTTAATAAAAACCCATGCTTTTTCCATGACCTTGATCATTTCCCCAAAATTCCTTGGCTTAACCAGGCCTGGAAAATGTGTTTCAAATTCCATGACTTTTTGTGACCATGTGATCCCTGTAAAAGTTACAGATTACAGAAATACCGCTTTATACCTCGAGAGAGAATCATCTGACTTTAGCACTGACAACTAGCAAAAGAAACTGTTTGTCTGTCTATCTCTGCAATTTACCTCTCCTGATTGTCTCTCCTCAGTATGCAAGGGATGGTGATGGTGGTCGTGAGAGCCGAGGTGGAGTCTGAGGGGAGGGGAGCGAGTACCCTGCGGCTGGGCCTGGGTCAAAGTGTGCTGTGAATGATGCACTTGCTCTTGTTGTAGTTTGAACAGCTGCTTCTCTGTTTCTGCGAGCTGCCGCTGAACACCATCCAGCTGAACTTTGTGCTCTTCCTGTAAACTCTTCAGCTTCTCCTACACACGAGAAATAGCAAAGGTTAGCGCTTCTTTTTATAAAATTATTGGTAAATCATTGGCTTGAAGCAAACAAGGCCAGCCTCACACTCACCTTAAAGGTAGCCGAGTTTGTCTCGTTCTGCAGTGTAAGGTGTCTGATTACCTCCATTTGTTCATCACTACTTGAAGACGTGTCAGATTTCAGTCGTTCAAGCCTGAAACAAGATAAGTTTGACATTTAGACTAAAAAGCTGGACATCACTTCCCAAACCTTCATCAACTTTAACCGCAGCATCACCTTCACTTCCACTATCTCTATATCAGTACTACTAATACCTCTGATACCAATATCTTTATCAGTACCTTTCTAACCATTATCTTTATCCCTTTCAATACCACCATTATCACCAATGATAACATCTCTATCAACACCATCATCACTACTGATACCACTAATTTTATCGAAGCCATTACTACCAACGATACCACTATCTCTGTCAATACCAACATTACCACTAATATCACTATCTCTGTCAATACCATCATCAGTACTGATACCACTATTTTTGCCGACACCATTACCACCAATGATACCACTACCTCTACCAAAAGCTTTATCACCAATGATACTAACATCTCTTTCAGAGCCACCATCACCACAGGTACCACTATCTCTATCAAGAGCGCTTTTTAATTGTTAAATGTTACGGGTTGCTGTTTTGGTTTGCTATCATTATTACTATCAAATTCATGTATTGTTTCAGTCGTTTCCTATGGTTGTGGCTAAAAATAAAAATAACCACACAGAGAAAACTACCTTTCTTTCCAAATGACCTCCTTCTGTTCCACGTCGTGCACGAGTTTGTTGTGCCTGGCTATAAGTCGTTCATATTCAGCCTCCAGCTCCTCGTTATCGCTTTGTAATGTGGCCAGCTTGTCACTGCAACCACAGAATGCGTTATAAATGAAACAAGTAAGTAAAGTCAATAATACTGACATCGGTTTAGCACTGCGTACAACCTATATGTAAAGGTTAATGTTATTATGATAATGTATTGCTTTGTATTGTATTTTATTGTATTGCATTGTTAGGTATTGTAGGTATTGTACTGTATTGTACAGAATTCTATTGCATTGTATTGTATTGCATTGCACGGTACTGTTATGTACTGTACTGTGTTGTATTACTTTGTATTGTTTTGCTCTACATTGCATTGTACTGTACTGTACTGTACTGTAATACATTGCACTGCACTGCACTGCAGATTCACACCTTTACGGCAACAAGTGGTACGGAATCTTCTTTAACCTCGTCTCGCACAACCCACCCCTCCACCCCACCCACCGACCACCTACGGCATTCTTAGTTAAACTAGAATATTATCTACAAACGCACTGCATTGCACTATACTGTACTGTACTGTATTGTGTTTACCACCTAGCTGCAACCCGTTTGTCAACTGCACTTCATAAGCTCGTTATGCAATGTATTTTTTCTACTTTATAAAAGCTGACACAATTTCCTTGTTCAGCTTAAATATGCTAAAATACAAACGAAACATGTTTTGTAAACTATTAAACACCCAAACAGAAGGTCCGCGTGGGACTCTAACCCGGGCCTCCCGCATGACAGACTGGCGCCTTACAAACTGAGCAAACCAGGCAACGATTACTTACTTCGTCTCTTGAAGTTTGGCTTTCAGCTGGTCGATCGTTTGTTCCAGACGGGACCTACAGGCAACAAAGTCAAAATATTCAGAGTCTTCAAAATCTTAGTCACAGCTTGCATGGTGGTTACACCAGGGTTCAAAACCGGTCATAGTCTCTTGTCCTGGGCAGCTAGTACTAATACTTCTGTTGATGACAACGATAGATGTGATAGTAATACCAATAATATTGATGATAACGAGTTATGATAAATGTATTGACGATGGTGGGCTGCTAGTACTAATACCTCTGTTGATAATAACGATAGTTGTGATAATAATACCAATAATATTGATAATAACGAGTTATGATAAATGTATTGATGATGGTGGTAATGACAGTAATGACATCGATGATGATGAAAACGAGTTCTAGTATAACAGTCGAACCCCTCAAGACAAAACGGACAACGATTCTTGGTCCATATGCCGTTTTCTCATGCAGTCATTTACTGTAGTTTAGGTCTTTATAAACTGGACATCTCTCTAAGAAGGCCACTCCCGAAGGTGCCGGTCTTAGAGGGCTTTAACTGTATTGATAAGGTGATGATAACCAAAGTAAGTATAGTTATCGATACTAATGGCGGTAAAGACAGTTATGATTATGATAGTGATATCTTAATGACAGCAATATTGATGACTCTGACGATAATGCAAAAATAAATTACCTCTCGCTGTTGTCAAGTTCTGCTGGTTGCTGCGCAGATTTCGACTTTTGCTGCTTGAGTACACTGTGGACTCGGGTCTGGGTTTGGTGGACAAACGGATTATGTTTGAGGGGTTTTACTTCTAATGAGGGAATCTAACTTAACAGTACAGTTGGACCCCGGTAACTCGAATCGCCAAGAGAAATACTTCGATTTATCGGGTTTCGAGTTATAGGGGTTAAAACAACAGTAAACGTTTGAGGAAAATCCAAAGCAAAATCAGCTTTGCTTCGAATTTATGGGAATTCGAGTTACTGAGGGTTTGAGTTATCCGGGTTTAACCGCACAAACATGGACACAAATATCTACACAATGTACATAGCGAGTTATAAAAAGTGCATCTTGCATGCATGCAAAATGGACTCTTAATAGTAATAGGCTATTGGTATCTCTTGGAACAGATGATACTTCACATGAAGCTCTATAAACTCTTCGACTTTGATCTATCAGCGATATCTGGCTACCGTCTCTCATTTCCAACTATTTTCAACTTTGTCTATTTCATTTGACATCATAAATCCTTGCTCGGTTGTGAAGTTGTCTCAAAAAGAGATGTTTCCTCATATTTTTTCATCATTTTGGCCAACTAATAAACTTTCTCACATTTCCCTCTACATTCAACTTCGTTTGAGTTATTAGGCTTCATTTTCTCTTAGCTCTTTCTCGTCCTCTTTAGAGGACTTCACAAAAGCGGTTTCTTCTAAGAATATAAAATAAAAATGCTTAGCCTGAAAGGATTCCATATTGAAGTTTGTAACTTGGTTGTTAAGTTAGAAAGTAAGTGCTCCACAAATTGATTACTCAGAAAAAAGTCTGAATCACTGACGGTAATCGAGTCCACGACCCTCTGATTACCGGTCAGATGCTCAATTAGCCTCAGAGACTCACATCGGGAGCCGAGTCACTGGTTAAGTTCTTGTCTATTTCCGCGGGTGTAGGGTATGTTTTTTGTTTATCTGTTTGGTTTGACTTGTAAGACAATGAAAACAAAAAAGGCCAAAAAGATGAGAATGAATTTTAGAGACTAAGGACGCATAGGTCCATAGCTGCTCTACCACTTTCTAGCTTCCGTGAAGTAATCAACGATTACCGTAAACGCCTCAATAAGCCACCCCCCCTCTTATTATAAGGCCCCACTCTAAAAGCCCCTCTCTCTAATAAGTCTCCGTCTAGAGCTTCAAACTTTAACAAAAGCCTCCGCCAGCCTCCAAATATAAAAACACTGGAGCTCAAACAAGGTGTCTTGTATCAAAAATACATTGTCAGCGGTTATACCTGTTTCAGTTTTTGTAAAAAGCTTATTATAAAGCCAGAGGAACACAGAGTTACTAGTTTCTATTAAATGTGTTGGGTAACCGGACTTCATGTTATGTCTTTGTCTTCGGCTACTGACATTTACCTTGTAACCTTCGAACTCAGCCAGCGTTGCTTCATGGGTAATCTTCGACTCTTCACATTCTGCCTTTAGTTTAGTAAGTTTCTCCTCAAGACTCTCCACGTTTCGTTTGTTGCTTTCAACCATGGATCTCAGCTGAAAAAAAATTGAAGTTGAGGTCATATTCCAGATGATTTTTTTAATAAAATTCTAGTTTTATCAAAAGGGCTATGTTTGACATGTTACTTAACTGACCTATATTTTTCCGTGTAACTTTTTATCTAAATACTCAAAAAAGCAATTATCAATGTAACACTGGACATTAAGGTTTTAAAAATATAAGCAATTAGACTGAAAGTCTTAAGAATTCAAAAAATCTCATGTGAGAAAGCAATCGCTTTAAAGAAATGCTCACAATTTTGGCATCCTGCTCAGCAATAACAGTTCTTTAATTAGAAAGGGGGATGATGAAAATAATAGCGATACTCACCTGTTGCTGTAGATTCTGTTTGTCTCCCATCAAATCAGCAATTTCAACCTGCACATAAACAAAATAACGATAATCTCTCGAGTTTCTCTTTATGAGCTCGAAACTACATTAATCCTTGCCTTTAAGGCGTGGGATAAAAAAAAAATTAGAAGAGTTACCTTTAATTCCTCTCCTTGCTGCGTGGACGCTTCAAGTTGGGCTTTAATCAGTGCCTCTGAATTCTGTCTTTCTTGCACCTATCCACGAGAGAGTTTTCAGTTATATACTGAACGCAAGATCAAATATGCTTCAAGAACTTATTTTGTTGTATACCTGGCCTTTCACGCAACAAAACGAACACTGACTGTGATTAGTTGGTTCTTGGTCACGTGCCACTAATCAAATTCAAATGCGCAGTTGTTGTCCACATGCCAAATACATCACAATTGGCTATATGATTGTTTAAAGGGAAGTCTAAACACATAACAAAGCAATTGATGTATTGTCCCCTGGGAAACGGTTAATTTTTGTTTTCCCTTGAATTCTGAAGTTTCCAACAACCTCGTCTCGACAAAAACATAAACTGTAGGGAAAGCAAATTTAACTCTGTCCTGGGACTATACATTAAGCGTAGATTAAATAGTTAAGGAGACATCCTGGGTTCAGAAACTGAAAAT
Organism: Hydrozoanthus tunicans; assembly: GCA_026413305.1. NCBI lineage: Eukaryota > Metazoa > Cnidaria > Anthozoa > Zoantharia > Hydrozoanthidae > Hydrozoanthus > Hydrozoanthus tunicans. The sequence continues at coordinate 6,202 of JAOBAT010007637.1, forward strand.
TAATTTATTGGCCTGTCAACAGTAAACACGCATCCCTTAGTGTCGAAGTAAACTTAAAACTGCCAGCTAAATTTGAATAAGAATATATTCTATTAGTCTTTTCCAAATCTGGTAAAGCTGCAAGTGCTTTGACTGAGGTTTTAGAAACGGAAACAAATTTGCCGTTTACCGGCTTCTATATTCTAATTACACTACATCTACAAACAAAAAACACTGACCAGAAAACTCCTTGACAGTCTACAAGAAAAGTATGGATCCTAAAATGGCGAATCTATTAACACAAAAGTTGATTTGTTTGAAGGTGCGAGGGTCTTAGACGTAATAAAAATCAACTACAAATTGATAAGCACCTCTTTCTTGCTCAAAGCAAGTTCTTTCTTCGTCTTCATTAGCACGTTTTTCATTTTTCCCGCTCGTTCCTCAGCCTGTTCCCTCAGTTTCTCATTAGAGTCTGTAAATAAACGTAAAAGAAACGCTTCGTTAACAGATATAAAGGAAGCAGAAGACAGAGAAAGCCTGGACACGACAACGGGCTCAAAAGGTTTGCCTGGCTACACAAACATTTGATACTCTAAAGATTCTTTCTCGAGCCAATTGCCCATTGGACCGGCTCTTATCTCTTATCCCCTGGACTGGCCATTCATCCATCGCGGGTTAGCTCCCAGCAGAACTGGTACTCATGTATACAGCTGAGTCGACTGGAACAAAGTCAGGTAAAGTGTCTTGCTCAAGGACACAACACAGTGGTCAGACTAATTGAGCACGCTCACCGCTCGACCACAGCGCCACCGATTCTAACTTTATACAAAAAAAGAAAATGTTGGTGACATGGATGGCAGTTTACAACTATTTTAAATCGTTAAAGAAAGCTCAGGTGAGAATCTCACGCAGCACCGTAGATATTAGTACACTTGAATTTTCTACTAACCAATGCGCGCTTTCAATTCCTCCTTGTTCTTCTCATGTCGGTCGATTTGATGGTTTGCATCCTCAAACTGTCTTTCTTTTGCCTCCAGTTTTGCCTGCAACGACTCCAAAGTGCGCTGGTAGTCGTCTATTTCTAGATTCATCATACTGCTGCGGCTTGCCTCCTGTTGAGCATCAACAAACTTCATTAAGTGTCTATAACCACTATCAAACATCAGTAACCCTTTGTCTCAGTCAGTGATCAACATCTCACTTCTCCTTACACAACACATTCGAAATAAGACAAAATGGCACACCAAGGTGGAAGTCCTTCATACTTTCAACTCCAAAGATTATTTATTTCAAAAAAGGGTCGTACTGTAGGGTGTGTCATTCTAGATGTGATTATTGGAAATTACGGGATCAATCATTTCTCGCTGTATGGACACCTCGCTTGTTCGCTTAGTACGAGGGAGTTTGCCACAATTTGCCACCTGATTTCGCCTTTACTTCAAATCAAGTCAAACAAAAGATGACTGACATGCCGCGTGGGAGTTACGACAAGCTGCGTTATTACAGTGTGTGATAAAAAAGTTTATCACATTTTGTGTTGAAAACTTATTACATATTGCGTTAACTGATTATTACTTTTACGTCAACGTTATTATAATTTGTGCCAGTGTACATTTTGTGGCGATATCTATTACACTTTACCTTAATATAACATTTTGTGGCGTAGCAATCAATTTTGATATTTTTATAACCAAAGTACTTCATGTTTTGTGTGTGCCGTGTGTCCTGTAAAACATTTTCTGACCTTTTCCGCAGTCTCGAGCTGTTGCTTGGTGTTTTCCAATTGTTGTTTACTGTCCTGGAGTTGCTGCCTCGTATCTTCGTGCTTCGTTCTCTCGTCAGTCAGGTCATCTTGTAGGTTTTGTACTTGGTTAGACATCTAGATAACAGCAAAAAAAAAACTTATTATTTCATAATATCTATAGATATAAGGTCACAGCACGGCAGCTGAACTGATTAGGTTTACCACTAATGCCCTGATATAAGGTCACAGCATGGCGTGTTTTACCACTAACGCCTTGATACAAGGTCGCAGCACGGCGTGCTAAACCAATTAGGTTTATCACTTCTCAGTATTTTTTAAAATAAAATACCCGTATATTATATTTTGTTAAAATACCGGTAAGCAACCGAATTCTGGCCTTTTGCACGGTAAACTAGGGCCTTATCAAGACATTACCAGATGCCTGTTATGGTGAAACGTACGCGGTCCAGTAGCGCGAGCCGTAATATTGTCAACGGACAAAAAAGATAAAAAGAGGATATTTAATACATGGCCGCGCGGAGATACGAATTTTATCTTCGAGTGTTCAAAAACTCTAAATGTTTCTCTCAATCATCAACGAAGTAGATTGACCAGTTGTTTCAACGGCGGGAAAAGTTTCATATCAATCACACGCGAGGATATGGAAATCGCGCGCTCTGATTGGCTGTTTTTGATATCACCACGTGTAACTGATATGGGTGGCTGATACGCTCTATATTTCACCGATATACTATGGAAATACCGAACTAATTATGTGATAAACATAATTATCTTAATTGACCCAACTTTGAGTCGCGATTGTTCTCACCTCCTCCTGATCTTTGTTTGCTTTTACTCGCTGGTTCTCGGCATTTGAGAGGAGCTCCTCAAGCTCAGAGATACGTTGATCTCGTTCGGTTCTTTGCTCCAGAGCAGTCTGAACAAACAAAAGGTAGGGCCTTTTAGGATATATAGTGCATTTCTACGAATTTAGGACCACAAGAGTGTCTGTTATCAGTACCTCTTGTTCTTTGAAAAGCTGTTGCACTCGAGTATTTAGAGCTTCCTTCTCTGATTTCACATCGTTAAACATCTTCTCACCATCCTAAAAAACAAAACAAAACACGAAGCTACAGCAACATCTTGACTGGTAACATCTTTGCAACATCAAAAAAAGATATGCAATTTGTAATTTCGAGTTTTCTTGTCTGACGGAAGCATCAAGAAGAACCGAAACTATTTCATCTATATAGCCATCGTGTACTAGTGAAGAAAAATTGTTGCACACACATGTTAACGATATAGAGACAGCCAGTAAAATCTACTGAAAAATGCTAGAAATGACCTGGCGCAGTTCCTACGTGTAGAATTCTGCGTACTGCACTGTCGACCACATGGCTCAGTTTTGTTTAGTGTTCATTTTTTTTACATTCAGTGTTAAAATAAATCTCTTCAAGTTGCCACCACCTGTGCTTTAAGCACGTTCATTTCCTTTGTTGTAAAAATCTGCCTCCTCTTTCCCATTAATTTCACTTCATGATGCGTTCATTTCCTATAATAAGATAAGGACGGAGTAAAAAACGCTTACTAAAGGCGGTTAAACATACTCGTTTTTCTTTTAACAACGAATCGAAGTCCTTCATAAGCTCCTCTCTTTCCATTGCAAAGTTTTGTATTGATTTCCGCGCAACTTCAATTTCAGCCAACAGCTTCTCAAGTTCTTGTTCCGCCTTTTTAGACCTAGCAAAAAGAATGAAGACAATTTGTAAATTATCCTAACGAGTATCAACACAGTTTCTATGAAAAATATTTTAGGAAGAAACTCAACGTTTACCCAAAAAGAAATTCAAGGTGATTAAATGTTGTATTCTAACAAAGCCAAACAACTTGTTTGTAAATAGCCGTTTTCATATTAGAGGACAAACAAGTCGTCCAGAGGATTAAGTCGTGTCAGTCGAACAAATCGTCTGGGTGTGAAAACGAGACCAACGCGATTCTGGACGAACGAGTGGTGTGAATTTGTCTGTCTGTTTGTTCGTCTTTCAGACGATTCTTCGAGATGACTTGTTCCTCCTTTGATGTGACAACAGCTATTGTAAAGATACTTTAATGGTTGATTAACTCTCATACTTAGTCTTCTCCTCTACAAGCTCCTGTTGTAAAGCCTCAGCCTGTTTCTTCAAGGTCTAGAAGAAAGACAGTTTCGTGTTTAGGTACTCAAAAACTATTATTCAGTATTAACACCAATACTTTCAGTGTTCAAATAAGAAATCATTATTGTTACCAATAGTACTGTTAAAGCCATTGCCATTTTTATAGTCATCGTCATTACCATTGCCGTTATCACTACCATCATCATGGTCATCACCACCATCAACACCATCATTACCAACACAATCATCTTCACCATCATCATCACCATCACAATCATTATGAACATCATCATCACCATCATTATCACCACCAACACGGTTCTAGTTGTTATCATCATACCTAGCCTTATTAATGTTATAATCTTGTTAAATGGGTATAAAAGAAAATAGCACCGTTGAAACGCCAACGTTAATTGACGGATTCACTTACCT
>JAOBAT010007648.1:0-10507 GCA_026413305.1 Hydrozoanthus tunicans
AGTTCAGCTGACCGTTTGCAGGAGGAGTACTAACGTTAAACGAGGAGGAGGAAGACCACTGGCTGATCGCTATAGGAGCATGGTCGCAGCGGGCTGCAACGAAAAGGTTGCCAAAACATTAATGAGGTTCGGCCTAACATACTGGATAAAAGTTATTCCTCTTAATGCCAAAGAATCATTATTTGAAAACCATAAAAAAGGTGTTATTCGGCGAAAATGCATAAAAAAAACAATCCTTTTTCTTCTTAAAAAATAATTTTCATCTTCCTTAGAACTTTTTGCTAGCTGTTTAAAACGAATATCGTTTTTTTTTAGTAAAAAAAAAGCAAAACAAATACCACTAGCTAGGTAAATACTGAGCCTGCATTTACAAAATGATCCGTTTATCTTACCTTGGGTTTCAAATGTTTTTGACAGCCCAACTCCCGCACCCAGCCGACTGTAAGGAACCACAGTCACATTATACACGGTAGATAAACGCAGACCCTTAAGAACAACTGAACGTGCACTTGATGTCGTATTAATAGACCTCGTAGTACTGGGATCTTGAGCTCCTGATACACTATATTCGATATTAAACGAAGTAACCTTTTCTTTGCCATTATTAGGCGAAACTTGAGTCCAGGTAATATTTGCGAATCTGCCATACAGTCTTTGTAGCACTATAGACGTTGTCGTTGGAGGAAAATCTATGAAGTAACAACAAAAACTTCAAGGCGATGCATGTGAATTTAGCGAATTGATTGTGATCCTAATATCAACTAACGCTTAAACATAATTTGATGTAAAACCGATTGTCTGCTAATGCCAAACAGCACTGTAGATGAAGAGATCATTTTTAGATCAAAATAGCGGAGGGGTTGGCGCAGTGATAAGACCTCGGCCTCCCGAGGACCCATGTTACATCCCAGGCCAGGTCGAGGGCAAAATATTTGGGTGACCTTCCTTCCCGCTAAAGTGCACTAGGCTTTTCTTCCTTCCAGGTTCGGTAAAATGAGTACCGTTAAGTACCGTACAGTGACATTTCTTTGCCGTCTTCAAGAACAAATGTATTACCAAGGGTAGTATTTACCAGGGCACGGTGACATCAGGAGACGGCAAAGGAAACTGCCAATTTAGAAATCACACGCAATATTTCGAAAAGGAGAACTATTCCAACCAGACAGAAGCAAGCACGTGTGGGAAGTGAAGCGGGAGAAGATACAGCACAAAATCACTTGAAAGATCATTAACAAAGAGCCTTCTTACTCGCCCATATCGAGACCATGTAATTTATGCGTCTGCTGGGGATAAAGCTGATCATTGTAAAGCGCCTTTGAGCATAAAATCGAACAGCACTCAAATGAGATAGCTAAAAGCTCTTCTAAACAATTTCTTGTGCGTGAAGAGAAATTCCGCTTTAGTGGACGAAAGAGGAGTTGTAATTTATTTTTTAATTGTAAAAGGAAACCTAGTTTTAAGTGATGTAGGTCGAATATTGAATTTTCAGTGTTAAAATTGAGGGCAAAGCTGGTCTTGATTTGAAAAAATGTCTTTTTGGCTGCTCACACTTAGTACTTATAAAACTAGCTCTAATAACTGTTCAGTTCTGCAACGGTCTCAAAAAATACCCCTTACTAGTTTGAAAAGTAACTGATCCAACGAGACCATTGCCAACATCACTCACTGCGATAATTCGGACGGTGTAGGTCTTGAAAAGTACAGGATTAGTAATAACGTACGACCTGTTGTCCTTTCCCAGAATAACGATAACGTCTTGATGTCCTGGCACGACTAGTGTCACCTTAAATGATATTGCCGGTTTCTCCTTTTTAGGGTCTAGAGAGGATTCGTCATATAACCAGTATATGACGACTGAAAACAGCTTAACGTCGCTCACGTTCACTGTTGGTGCAGCTGGAACCGCTGTAGTTAAGCAAAAGATTATATTTAATAGGATCAAAGGCACTTCCTTAATTCAGCAAATGAACAAAAAGGTTGTTGAAGGACGTTACAGATAGCGACTTACAATATTTACTTTGATCACAACGTTAAAGTCACTGAATCAGCCGTCAAAAAAGTTACTACTTATGACTAAGCTATAACCTCATAGATTCATTAAAATTTATCGTCTAGTTAAACCTTAAAAGTAATGGTTTAATAAAGTAATACAAACTGGAGCTTAAAAAGGAATTGTTTTTGAGCCCTTAAATAGTTTTGCATCGTATGGAAGGAGTATCGAAGATATTTCCGGAGCTTATTTTGAAACTGTCACAAAAAATGCACTTGAGTGACAAATAAATCGGTGAAGTGACTGTTTGGCCTAGACATGGACAGAACCTTACTCATCTTTGCGACCGAAAGCGAAATTGTGGTCGAAACCCAGTTTTAAAAAAATTCATAGCGTGTCACGAAAGACATTTCAGTAAAAAATTACAATCACAGAAATTATAAAATATAGATGATTTCTGGTGATGGACGAACTGACGCTCGAGAACCGTAATTTTGACCAAACACAGTGCCGACTTTTATCATGCTTGCTAAGATTAAACCAACAGACACACCATGAATACCTCAAAAGTGTCAATTTTGACTTTCTGCAAGCAAAGTGTTGCTGATTTAATCACTTGGCTGCCAAGTTAGGTTCATCAGACAAAGGCAGTCCCTAAAACATCTCGTACAAAATGTTTGTAAAATCTTGGAATTTTGCCAGACTTTGTTATTTGGCGGGCTTGTACAACAGATATCAAAAACAGCACAAACTTAGTACTTTGGCCAATAAGTTTGCTCTACAGAATCGAAGTTGCTCTTTCGATTTAAATGCAAATTCTTTGGTTAAACTTTGGCGCTCACTTTATAAAAGCCTCTATTAAAAGCTCATTTTCAAGACTTTATAAAACTGTGTTTTCTTCACTTACAACATTGCGATTCAGACAAAAACAAATAGTTGTTTCAAAGATTTCCTCTTTTTGTCACAAAGGACATGTATAAACGCCTTAAAATATGTGGTAGTATTTCATTCTTTGGCTTTCTTGTTTCTCCCACAGGGCTTTAAACTTAGGCTAAAATTGTCTCTAAAATGGTCATTTTACCCCCTGCTAAGGTGCTTGTCACTTTCACCGTTATAAAAGAAATTGACAACTTTTCTATTGTTGCATTTGACATTACTCCTCAGCAGGACTCTGCACACCGAGTATCAAGTCAATCGGCTGACCCCCCATTTCCAGGTTCTGTACCGGTTTCTCAGGTTGAGCCTCTTAAATAAACGTAACCAAGATACTGTACTAGCTATTACTAGACTTACCTAGATTTATTACAATGAATGATTTTTGTGTTGTATAAGGTCCACCACTATATCGTGTTTCACACACATATGGCGGACTGGTACATTCAACGTCACGTGTAGAGGGGTTGGTTCGTATGCACTTGTATTCTGATAGCACAGTATCAATTCTAGGGGCGGTAACACTAAGTCGTGATGAGGTTAGGCCATTTCCTACGACGTCTGACTGACTGATGATACTTGAATCAGATGTAACATCCATCCTTTTGTACTCCCACCTTATATCGGGGTAAGGCACTCCCGTGACAGTACAGGTAAAAGAAACGCTGCCAGATACTGGAGAGATTTCTTTGTCGTTCAAATCAACGAACATACCAAGAGCTAGTACGAAACGTAACAAAATTTTAATCATTACAGGTGCTTTATATTTATACCAGAAAAAAAGCCACTCTTCTGCTAGCTTAACCTAATTCCACTCCAACATTGAAACTCTGTAACTCTTACATAACTTTATAAAAAACATCACAAAATTTTTGGATTTTTCCTAACTAATTATAGTGACTTGGAGTCAAGTAATTGTGGGTTGCCAAGGTAACAAGATTTAGATTGACAGATTTTTCAAATTTTTGCTTTTCTCGTACTCTTTATTTTTATTTCATTTTAGGTTTTAATTTTTTCTTGTGACGTCAAATAGGACGTCATCATTGTTATTTTTTCACTCGCATTGTTTTCAATTAACGCTGATTTGATCGCGCGAGACCGATTTGTGAAGTGTTTACAACATTTTATATTAGAAAGAAAATTGAAACTTGACTCTGAAGTCATACTAAAATAAAAAAATGTTTTCGAAAGCTACAAAAGTACCTTGTTACTTTGGTTCACTGACAACACTTTTTGATCTTTTCATTTAGGATCAAATTATTCAAAAAAGAAAAACAATACTCGTTCAGCTGACTTCCTTATTGTTGTAGTTTTTTTGTTTAGAGTTACTGATCATTTAAAACCAATTTATAAAAAAGCCGAAGAAAAACAAAAAAATGTGAAAAAATTGTGATTTTTACACGATATCACCTCATTGTGACGTTACCATGACGTCATACAAGAACACTTTTTACGTTAATTGAGTTTGCCAGACAAGTTCCATCTAATCTCCAAGTTTCGTGGGGTAGCATTAATAGATATAGCAGGAACTCCAAAAAAGCCCCGTCTGAATAGGGTTCAAACGTGAGTAAAAAAAATAAACTTTGCGTTGTTATTTTGCAGTTATTTCAATCATAACTGTTTTCAGCTCAACTAAATCAAGTGTGTTAAGGGCCATGTCCTGCCTTACGGTTTCTTAAGAAGCGTGGTTCGATCAAATAAGAAACTCGTAAGGCGGGACATTACGTATCGGCGTTTTACTTTAGTTTTGTTTGGTTCGTTTATTTCTTCTTAGATATTAACATGTTTGGTATTTTTTATGTTTCATACGAGTTGAAACAAGATAGTAAAACAATCATTTTTAGTTTACATTTCTACTGAATTCTAAACGTAAATTCAAACAAAACGATCCTATGCCACTTACAATGTCGACAGCCGTAGATTTCCACTCTCATACAAGGTTTCCCATTGGCTGAGGTTGGTAGTACCCGGATGTACCGTGCAGATACGTAGTAGCTGAACCAATTGACAATCACCGAATTTCTGTCACTGTTTGCTGAAAATAGCTATTAAAACAGGAAAAGAACTCTGCGATTGGCTAATTTTATGTCCGCACCTTACTTTACAGACCGCGTTGTAATAACAACACCAATACATACCCCTTATTAATCGATAGTAAAGAAACATGCACACGTGAACAAGAACCATTGTTCGTTCACTGCTGTAGCTCAACGTTTCAAATTCAATTGAAAACTAATTTTGAACCAAAACATGCTTTGCTTGAGACAAAAGCTCTATACAACAGCAAAAACTTGCATGGATCGACATACATTGCTTACTGTGTACAGACGTAAATCAGTGATGGTAAAGCAGACTTGTACGTGGTCAAACTTTGCAAATCGTTATGGCCCGTCATTTGACAAGCAAAGTTTGCAGCTATCTCAGCATCTGAAACCACAGCATTTATCAGAGCTTTTTCCAAATATAACTCAAGAGTGTTTAAACAGCTAGTGCTTATTGGGCCATGGCTCCGGAAAACTTTGTAATAGAGTTGCGGAAACCTTTTGTTTGAACAACACAGACAACACAGCAACTTGTCACGATAATAATAAATAGGTACTGATTTGATATTGAAACTCTCGTTTTTCACTGAACAGCACCACTCGAAATTTTCCTTTTTAGTTCAGCTCTCTTTACAAATTGTAGTGTAATTAGATTTTTCACCTGCAATAAAGTTGCCAATTTCTTTACTCGAGTCTTCTCGTTCCTGCTGAACAGCTTCTTAATATAGTAAATATTTCGGTAAACTTAATCATGCACAAAGTACGGTAAATTAAATTCGTCATTTCAAAAAAAATTGGTGAGCTACCCAGGCATTGAACGTTTTGTTTTTTGCTTTTCAGTTGCATTTAGTTGGAACCTGGAATCATTGTAAACAAAATTGACAAAACGTGGTCCTTAGGCATTTTTATACGAACCTCAAATTGACCAATCACAGTGCGAGAAATCAGTCAGCCATATAACAAAAAAAACGAATATTCTTCCTTTCTGAGACTGATACATTTAATTTGATGCAAGCACACCTAAACCTCATTATGGATATTGTTCACAAGAGACCCTTTTCTCTCATCTACAGTTTTACCCTAGCCACAATTAAAGCTTAGTACTACAGACAATTCCAGAACAGAATATTACAACGAGATGAAAGCCTGCACATCTTGAGCAAGTTGGTGGTTTCTTTCGACCCTCGTTTGGAGACGACAGAATGGACCAACCTGTTCAAGGGGAAGGACTCAAGGCTTCCAAAACGTTGAACATCCGGCAAGGCCGGAGATCGAACCTCGGAAGATCACGCAACGCTATCAGCTCAGACCACTGGCTCATGTGCACACATACAGTAGGATAGAGTAAGAATATATGTACATGAGTATAGCGGTACAACAATGCAGCCATGCTTTGCAACATCATTTTAGAGTTTTATGGAAGTAATAAGACAAAATATGACAAAAAGAAGGACCTTTGTACCATGTTGTTTTGCTGATACTTCTTATAGTCAAACCACGTGATATTGTCCGAACTGTACTTCAAGGAATACTTTGTCACCCAGTTGTTAGCGCTTGGATCTCCTTGAGTAGCCAGGCCTGATACCGTCACACTCTTTCCCAGGTCTATCTGTAGGTAGTTGCTAGACACAGCCGTTCCACACCAGGATGACCCAGCGTTGTACAGTCGGCCGTCAGTAGCATTACCACTATTAGCCGAAATCTGCGAGTCTTGTATGATTTTCTCCTCCATTCCGAAAGGGGATCTGCAAACTACAGTGGCAATTGATTTTTAAAACAGAGTTAAACTGCGAAAATTTTAAACAAAATGAACAGTTCAATTTTGCTTGGTAATATGTAACTAAAATATTTTTACAAAGGTTTATTAGATATCATAAAAAAAGTTAAATAAACATTGAAACAAGTTATTCTAAAAAAACTATTTGATCGATATGAAAATGGTCTCACAACTTCTGTTAAATTTGGCTATCTCCTGCTTGAAAACGTGATAGAATTTTTGACCTCTTGACAAGATCGCGGAAAAGGCAAGAGTCATTTATAAGGGTTCTACCAAATTGGTGTTCATATATGAGATAGCTATTAGTCTTGCTTTATATACAAGCTTACACGAAACAGTTGCTAGACTTGTTTAACAAAACAAAACAACTTGCCTGGCGTTAGCCCTGTTTCATAACGTGGTACATTTTATCTCTGAAGTAGCGGAACACCTCGTAGTGCTTTCCGTTACACTTTTGATTTCGCAATAGCTCAACGGCATTAACCTTTTCTTGCCCGGGCTTTTTGCATGGGCTCGTCACAGCCCGGGGGAGGGAAGGAACAAAGTGCCTCACCCCGCCCCCTGCGCATCATAACTTTGTTGTTATTGGGCATTTTACAACCTTGTTAAATGTTATAAGCTCTAACTGTTGATAGGGTTTTGGTGCGTTAATTGGCTGATACGTTATAATGACGCCATTTCCGTATAACTTGTTTCTTTATTGTTAGAACGCTCTGTTCCAAGTATAAGTATCACAAAGGAACACTACGTGGTATAATGACGTAAAAAATGTTGGTTTCTGTTTGAGAGCACTTAAGCTCTGCTTCGAAACAAATAAACTTTAATAATTGCGTAAAAGACGTATTCTCATGTTTTGACGTCATAAGCTTCATGATGTCATCAACACAACAACGCCTTCGTTTCTTATCATAGCTTTTCTCTTATTTTCTCTTGACGCCAGATTAAGGAACAGAAATTGCCGACGGGGAAGCGGCCATTGCTCCTCCAATTTTTGACCGAGAGATTAAAGTTTTGGCACAAACCTGCACCATATTGCTTATATAATCGTTTTACGTCCATACTTTGGACTTTTAAATTGTTGGTTTAAACAAAAAAAAATTTTTTCCCGATATGAATTTAACTGAAAGCAATTGAACAGTCCATGGCACTTCTAAAAGTGGCTTTTTTTTTGAAAAACAAACTAGTACAGAAAGCTTGAATAGGGAGTCGGCCAATTGATTTGAAAATTGGGGTAGAGTCCAAATGAGGAGTATTGTAAGGTACCGTATTTGGGAAATTATCAAGTTCTTTCTTTAGTGTGAAATGATAAGCACGAAATGAAAAGAAAAGAATGAAAAGAAATGGCCGGTTTATAGCCAATTTTTAAGGCCTCGTGGGAAAAACAAAAAAGAGAATGAAATACTGCTACATATTTTTAGATTCTTAGCTATGTGCTTTGAACCAAACGTCAAAAATCCCTGCCTCAACTTTTTGTTCTTTGCTGAAACACATTGCTGTAACGAAAGAAAACAAAGTTAAGTTGAGTGCCACATGTCCCTTATAGCTTAACCAAAAAATTATTTGTTTTTCTTGTTTACCCCCTGATTTCAAATCTTTGCAAAATTGTGCTATTACGTTTCTCCTCACTTGGACTCTGCACACTGAGTTTCAAGCCCCACCCGATTTTTAGACTGTATTGGTTTTTCCGCCAGAGCCTATCCAAAAATCTCAATAACTTTGATGGCGTTAGTTCAACAATGGTATAAAAGACTGATAAGTTAAAGCCCGGGTGTTTAAGTTTATATTTAGTCCCGTTTGTTTACCTACCTTGTGCAACACCATACACCTCTACTCGTAGAGTGGGCCAGGTGTGGAAAGCGATAGGTATAAACTGTATAAAATTGCCAACTGTAACTTTACTGAAATTGTTCTTGACTTCATCTCGTCTGTTAGTGTTTCCATCAAACTCCTGTGTATTAAAAAAATAAACACCAAGTCATCAGCTTACATGTAGCCGTTGCGAGAGAGCTCGCTTTAAGCCTAACCTCTTTGTTCTTCATATAAATTCCAAACTCCATGGCCAAAACCAAACTCCAAAGTAGCTCGGTTGATGGGAGCAGCGTAGAACTGTTCTGTAAGACAAAGGCAGGGTTTTTAAAAGCACGGCTCCCAAAATCTTACGGCAAAAGTTTGTTGGCCTCTCGATAAATGTTTGTGAACATCGCTGCAAAGTTTAAAGACACGGCTCAAGCTTATTTATATTTCACGGCAAAAAATTGTTGACGGCACCTCAAATGTTCGTGAACATTACGGCAAAAGAATTGAAGATATCGCGGCAAAAGTCTGAGAAAATGAAAATAAAAAAAAATACAACGAAGTTGGTCAATACTCGATTTTGTCTCTCACTCTAAAAAGAAGAAAAAGATGTTAACGAACTCTTGCGAATACTTAACGAGGACAGCATAGCAATTCAACCTTTGATTCGATTACCAAGTGAAAACAAAATTTGCGATATTATAAGAAAAATTGGTTCACATGTTGTCTGTTTGTTATTTTAGTCTCTTGAATTGTGTCCTTTGATCAATTTAGACTTCCCATTCGTTTAACACTTATATTAACAGATAGCCAGGTCTCTACTGGGATATCTCAGACTTGTAGGTGAGATCCCAGTACAGAACGAGCGTTTGGAGGTTAATAAGTTTTTTTTTATTATAATATGGCTTTCTCTAATTATGTTAGAATTCTTTTTAAAAAAAGAAGTATGATACTGTGCAAGTTGTTTTTTATATTGTCCGGTCACGAGCTCTCAAGAACATTTTTAAAAAATCCAGGTCGTACGCACAGTGACCACGCCCGTAAGCAATGACTATATATAACAAAATTAAGTTACTTAAAAAAATTTTTTGGGGTAGGAGAAGAACTTTATCAACCTTTAGCAGCACCAACTTCCTGCTTTCTAGCCCTGGAAAACTGACACTTTTGGTTGTTTAATTCGCTGTAAACTACAGAACGATCGCTGGTTTCAAAATGGTGAAAAAGACGCCAATTGGAAATTTAAGGAGGCAGGCAATACAGGATTCTTCAGGTGACTTGATGCGTAAGACATTTTTCGTTGTTGGTGCTGGTTGGCAAATTCCTAAGACAGAAGAATCTTGGAGATTTTTGTGGCTACTCTTTTTCGACTGTGCCACAAAAGTTGAACTGGCGTTTTTGCATCGAGCAGACTCGACTGACCAATGCTAGTTTTCCTCACGAAATGGTTGCTAGTTTAGCTCTATTGCTTTGAAGACCATGGACTTAACACAAAACGCTAAAACTCGTTTTATCTTGAGTAAAAAACCTAATATAAAAAAAGTAACATACACACTTCCCTTCCTTAATGCTCCTACCTGGTAAAATGGCCATAAGTTGTTATCACTCGACAGTTTTACTTTATACTTCGTAATATATTCGTCATGATAAGCACTGCCTTGTGTACCAACGGCACAAATGAAATAGCTGCTGCCGAGGTTGATTTGTAGCCACTCATTCGGCACATTTTTTGTTGTAAATGGTGTCCATTGGTTTTTTCCATTTAGTCGGGAATTCCAGGGTTTGTAATTATTACGATTTTCATATACGGATGAGGCGGCGAACCTGTGGTTTGGAATCGTGGAACTGCTTTTAACGCCAACAGCAGTCGAGGCACAATCTAACAGGTTCAATGGATTTGGACGATAAAAAGAAAAAAAGTTGAACATACAGTGGGACCAGTGCTTCTATAAGTTATGCTTTATTACTCGGGCT
>JAOBAT010007659.1:0-10506 GCA_026413305.1 Hydrozoanthus tunicans
AATCAACCCAAGTAGACAGTCCGAGACTTAGTTTTAGCACTATGTAACAGCTTAGTAGCAATCAAGTATTCGAGATTGCACATCCAAATTTTTTCTAACTAGACAAAAAGGATAGCCGCTTAAATACAACAGTAAAAAGATATCCAAGAAATTGATGTTGGGCACTGTTTAGGTTCATATATGAACACTCCTAATAGGCCTTATTCATGATGACGTCACAAGTGCGTCAAAGTGAGTATTGGTGGTGATATACTTTGCGAGATCGCGGGAAGTTTGGATTTATTTTAAATGTTTTTACTGATCAGCGATTCGTAATGTCTGTTTTACCATGTTAATTCGCCGCAATGTTCGTCACGCTATCACCACCAAGCCTCATTTAAATGCGGGAAAACGCTATTGTGACGTCATCATGAATAAGGTTTATTCTGTTGATGTTTTAAGCCCGGTGTTTGTAGCTGGTTTCATCAATTGCTTAATATTCTTAAAGTTCTTATAAAAGATCGTTGCAACCACCTATTGAATTTAGAAATGAATACGGTGCGGGATAGGATAGTACTTTGGAAATTAACTAGAGACAGAGTCAAGCTAGGTTAGAAAGCCAGCTGAAAAACAATAAACATCTGTGAATTGTTGACAATGTGGTAAGGTTGCCCGGGTCCTTTCTTATTTTGTAAGACTGTCAGGCATTTCAACGGTTTTGAACACTCGTGAGACAATGTAAAGTGACTGATAAGATAGCCATCCATTAGCAACAAGTCTTAATAACCTTTGGAAGACTTCTCTGAACTTTATCAAAAGCTGCTAAGGCTACATTTATCAGTGAAGGACAAACAAAGGTGTCAAGCAAATACGTAAGCAAGCTCATTGGATAGACAATTTTTTCTAAAGAATAAGAATAAAGTATGAATGAGAGATCCTTTACATACACAATGTCTCCCTCGTGCTTGTTTTTCTCAGCAAACCAGTTGATAAACTCCACTGTAAGCCTAGTGAAGAACCCAAGAGGAACCTGGTGGGATTCAAAACGAACACACAACGATGGGATGCAAGACCTGATAGATCCACTGTCAAGGCTCTCAAGCATAGAAGGAACTAAAAATCTCTCAGTGCCCACCACCGGCTGCCACCGACAAATGAGTCCAAACCTTTCCATGATGTTTAGCAGGTTATCAACTGTTTCCTTCATTTTGTCGGGCGAAGTTCTTATTTAGCTGATAAGCTCTTTCCATTCGTGCTGAGCCAGCTCTCTTGAGAGAGTCCCGAATCTTTCCAATTCATCCCAATGTCTTCGATACTTTGATATCCGTGACAGTTTAGGCTTCAATGTGATTACCTGGGTTCGAAAAAAAGCAAATCTTATTTTGGTGAATAAGAAAGCTGGTTGTTTGACATATAAGCAGGGTTTTAAAAAGACCAGCCGACTTTAGTCTCTCGGAAAATCAACATTATTTTGCTCGCGCTATGTTTGATTTATCATCAATCTTTGGAACCGCTTGCCGGGATATCTCTTCGACAGCTAAAGTTCATCCGCCCTTTAACAGGTCTTGTTTTTGGCCCTAGTTGGCAACATTCCAACCTCTCCACCAGGTTAAACTTAGTGGGGGAGCCGGCTTAGACGCAGACCAATAATCCACGCGGTAGGTTGTACCAGGTTACACTGTTACCAGTAGCAGAGATTGGCTCCCCTCGCCTAACCAGATGGCTTGTACCATTTCGTTTATTTCTATAAACTGTTTGGCACAGACATTCTTCTTGAAACAAGCTAAATCCTCGACCATGGCTTTCATAAAAATCTGACTGCCGTATCAATTAATGACACACCTTTTAGAAACACAAAAACAAAAACTGGTTTAAAAAAGCTATGAAAGAGAGTTGACAACCCCGCACCTACTTATGCTTTTAAAGAACCTAGTAAGTTTTTAAGCCGTCAACCAAATACTCACTCTATAACTCTTTACTGCTCACTGTTCTTGTTGCCCGTGCATGCAAAACAGTTGACGAGCACGCTTTCTTTCATTTCATTATCTTTGAAGTTGTCTATCAAACTATATCAGAAACTTATAAGATTGTTCAAGTGTCGTTTAAAACCTTTGCATATTCATTTCAAAAATATTTTTATCGTTAGATAGATTGATGTTGTAAATAGCGCAGCTGAACGTTTTTAATAACGCTTTAGAATATCGAAATTACTGTTATAACAATCATTACTATTATCATTCTATTACTATTATCATTATTACTATCATCATTTTTTATGTTTAAACTATTATCTTTATTACTATTTTTGTTTTTGACGATATTGTTCATTATTGATATTGTTATAACAAAAAATCAACTAACATGTCGTTACGTTTTGAACTTGAACCTAACAGCATCTCCCATCATTAGGTTTTCAAAGAAACCAAACCATCTAAAGAGAAGAAAAGTAAAGTTTGTAGCTTGAGAAGACTTTTCCTACTTACCTTTTTAAACAAATCAATTAACCATTGCGGATTAAGGAATATTTGCTGACTAGTTCCCGTTGACGCAGTGGAACAAATGATGACTCTCCGATTGTGAAAATAACTCAGCATCGTCGAAACCTCAGCTTCATCACTGATGTCGCATTCTCTTGCAATTTCCATTCCTTCTGCAAACTCTATCACTGTCTCACCTTCAGCTCGTTTGCGAAGCATTTCCTTCTCAAACTGATACCACGTCAATGGTATGCACCAGTTTTCTTTGTTTATTCTAAGAAATTCAAGCACCACGCCTTGAATGGTCCTACGAAGCTTTTTAATAGCTTCATCTTCTTTATTTGAAGATTTCCCTGCTTTAGTATTGTCCACGATGAATGTTTCGTTCACTATGTTTGCTCTGTATGGTTTGCCTTCAAAACTTTTTTCAACCTTGTGTGCCGCCTTCGTTGCTTCTTCCGTTTTACTATTGAACTTGTCAGCAAATGTATGCACCATGAAAACAGCCGGCGTCTTCTCGGGAAAAGCGATCAGTTGCGAATCTATATTGAAGCTGTTTAACTCATCTTTGCTTAAGGACGTAATCGAATTCATCCAAAAATCGAGATAATCTAGGTTCGTTCTAGTACAGCTACTGCTCATAGGATTGGCTAGGGCGTTTGGATCTTTGCTCAAATCGTTGGTAAGTATGAATAACCCAGTGGATGGCATAAACACAGGATGGGTCTCATAGAACACCTCTTGACCAGCAAAATCCCATATCGTCAAGTCTACACTATCATCATCTACATTTTCATTTCTTTCTTCTCCTCGTGACAAATTTGTAGCTATATCTGTCACCTCTTTTGGAATATACAGTCGACGGCCATCATCATTCTTTACACTCTGTGTTTCTTCCGCAATTGTGGTACCTGAATGGCGATTTCCAGCGGACGAAAATTGAGGTCCAGAGGTACCTTCATCCTCGGAATCCTCGGAATCCTCCAAATGCTCCATTAGGATCCTGGCTGCCTGGTGATCATTTCTGTTGGGCTGAAACTGGCCTGATGACTCCCAAACATCTCTAGCAATCTTGCAGCTTGTCTGTTCAACATCAACACTTATGGTGCAAGCTTCCTTTGGGTTAAATGGTTTGCCAAGAAGATAATTTTTCAGGCTGGTTTTCCCACTCCTTTCCTGGCCAAGTATTACAAGGGGAATGTGTTTATCTTGAATTTCCCCCCGTTTTAATGATTTTCTGTAGGCCCGGATTGCTTCAGGACCAAGACGAGCTATTTCCAGTGGAACTGAGAAACCAAATAAAGAACTTAACTAAAAATTTCCTTGATAAGCTATAACAGTCCAAAGACAAGGTAGGCGATAAGAACTTTTCAACTCCATTTTTTTCATGCTATACCTCGTGCTAAAACAGGCCTCAAGAAAAATTGTTCAGAAGACAGATAATTATAATACTTTCAAGGATATACATTCAATATAAATATTATAAACTTCGGTGTATTTGTAAAACACATTGTGTGTATGGTCTAGATCTTTGTTGATCGTATTCCTGGCTGTTTTTTTTTTTAAATTCTATCTTGTGTTGTTACCGAAAAATAGTAACAGACTTAGTTTCCAAAACAATTGAAGATAAAAGTTTCTCTTATACAAGGGAACCTTTAGCCGTTTGAAACCACGGACACTTCCTAAGTCGTTACTTACCTCTTCTTTCTCTTTTTTCCCCCTAAAGGTGTAAAATCAAGATAATCTTTTACAGAAGAACAACAAATTTTACAAAAGACTCAGGGTTGTAAATTTAAATGATAGATACTATAAATATGTTTTTTTAGCGTAATCAGTGTTCGCAAAACGTAGGACAAGCTTGTGCATCTACAATGTACATCAAAAGGCATATGATTGTTTTCAAAAATGAACACTAGCCCGACTTTCTCTCCCCAGCCACTTAAATAATCATTCTATCTATGTCAATGTACACGTACACTCATATGTATATATGCATGTATATGTGCATGCATATAATGTGTATATGTAAGGGTCAACTTGCCCCTGTGCCTATGTCTTTGTTAAGTCCAGCGTACGTGTTAGCCGCTATGTGCCTGTGTCCGCGTCTCGTTATTTCTACGTCAGTCAAGGTCTATATACCCCTTCCAACGACCATACCTAGGCCTCTATCCAAGTGTCTGTCTACGTCTATTTCTAACTCAGTGTATGCCTGTATCTTTATCTATATGTCTGTGTCTACGCCTGCGTCCATGTTTGTCGATGCATATATGTATATAATTGATCAAAGATCTAGACACATAGATAGATAGACAGACACAAGGATGTTATTGCTAAACTAGGTCAGTTTATTTCAACGTACCAGCGTTTCCGGTGTAAATGAGACAAATGGAAAAGCTTCATAATGAGGTAGGTACCTGAGTAAGTATCTAAAACACTGTCACACTAAGACAACAGAGGCAATAATTCAGAAGGAAAAGGTTTGGAACTAAAGAATGAAAGAGAGCAAAGACCAAAAACATTGCAACAATGAAACAAAAGAGGCAATTGTAACTGATGAGAGGTGTGTAAAGGTTAAAAACCCCACAACCTTTCTCTTTTTTTGTTTTCTTCCCTAAACGAACGTATTTTAAAAGAACATTTTGGTACAACAAACACCAAGTCAAGGTGACGTAGATTAAGGACGTGACGTCAATATGACGTAGGTTAAGAAAACTTTCCTCCGACGACCCAGTTATTTTTATTTGGATGCGGCGCGACACAAATTCCTTAATCTTTGTCATAGAGAGTATATATATTTGATCAGCGACAAGGGTTGATCAATAAATACAAAATTAAAAGTTTCGTAAAAATTCGCGTTTTGTTTAAATCAAATTTTTAATCGTGGATGTTAATTTTAGAATATGTACTTTTAGATTTTAAAATCTTTAATCTTTAAGTGTTGGATCCTGTAAACTTGACCATGTATACTCAGAAAGTTCCTCGGTACGATATCGCGTAAACACCTTCTTTTCTATTTCTTCAACCTTTGACGGTAGAGCTATTAATACATGTTATCTACTGATTTGTCTTATAAGGAAGATTGTAATGTAAATTTGTTTCGGCGAACTACAAAGCCGATCTTAAACAACAAACCTGTTTTTGTCCTTTGAAAATGCTAGAAAACTTTTTGGTGAAACTTTGCCCTTCAATTACCACTGTCGTGTTTGATTTTCTCTCAATCCCGAGGGCTTCCTCGTTGTTACGACTGCTTGGTTGGCGAGAAAGGCCTCTTACAAATTGGTTGGTGTTGATCACTGAAACGAATTCAGCCATGGAACTGAGCTCAAATATTACTGTTCACATTTAACACTAAGCTAAAAAGTTAAGCTCGAGCCAAAGGGTGCGTTAGGCCTGCATTATCTCTGGCTTCTGTAGTGCAGTTGAGTAAATGAGAGTCTTTGACTCCCCCTGGGCAGGTCATGCACTAAATAAAATCCATGGCAGGTTAGCCTACAGCAGAAGCTGCTACTCACTTATACGGCTGAGTCGACTGGAATATGTCGGGTAAAGTGTCTTGCTCAAGGACACACATACCTGGACTCGAACTCGCGACTCAAGGGTTGCGGAGTTGAACACCTAACCGTTCAGCTACTGCGCCGCCATTTTTAAACTGAATACACAAAAGTTTTAAAACCACTATCAAGCTTGTTTTTTAAGTTCCAGATGAAAAGTAGAACCTTTTAGTAAAAATGTTATGACATTTTTTAACGAAAATGAATTTTTTAAACAAAAACCTCATAACTCACTGCTGCCATGTCATACCAGTCCCCGACCTGCTCGGTCAAAATTTACATTCCAATATTTTTTTTTTATTTATAAAGCATACTTAGACGTGGAAATTTTCTTTGGTTATTCGGTTTTTGAGTTCACAGATGACAAAAAGTAAAGAAATAAGCTTGATAGGGACTTTAAGTTTCACATAAGCATATTATACATATGCATATATACCCTAATCTTTGCAACGAAAAACAATTAAACTTTTTAGATACCGCAATGTTTTAAACTAATCTCACAAAGCTACTAAAAAATACAAAAAGAAAAAAATCTAAGTTAAGGAATTATTGCATAGATAAGTTGAGATTTACAGGTTACATTGGTTTGTTGGTCGACAGTAAGTTTTCTTTGTGAGCTTGAGTATGGGAAAACATGTTGAACGTTGTTTCAAGGACAGGATTGTGGAACAGTTTATAGAGATATCGTAATAACATAACAAGCAGCATACAGCTTGTATGGATTTGTATCTCCCTTGAACTTGCTACTACACACGTCATAATTTATTCCAAATATCTCTTCAATAAGACTCTAGTTTATTCTGCACTCTCTATTTTTTTTGTGCAGAAAGCAAGAAAACCGAAAAACGTAAGCAAATCAAAGACCTTCAAACAAGAAATAAAAGTTACAGAACTTGGAATTTCTTGTTGGTATGTATGTAAATTACAGTTCTCAACTCAAATTGTCCCTTAAGGACTCGTCTCTGCATATAAACCGCTCCCTTTTGAGTTCACACTCACTCACTAGACGTCACACAACTTCAAGGGCCATTTCCATTTGCCTCTTTTTAAAACTCTTCGTTGGAATACACTTTTTGTAACAAGCAGCCAATGGTGTTAATAAATGACGCACTAACCCGTGTGCGATGCCTCTCAACAACTTAGTGTTATTACATTTCACATAAACGATAGAAATATTTTCTATTTGCCTGAGCGTAGCGAATTACTATAGAACAGAACCAATACTTTTAAAGAAAGTGTAATTCTGTGTATGTCATTGGTTTGACGATTAAAACTTGATTTGGAATACATGGCGACCTGCGCATTAACTTATAACGTTTGACGCAGAAGTTGTAGAGTTGCTCGTAGAAGAACAAAAGTGGAACATAAAGTTTCAAAATTATGTGCGTAACAAGAACACAGGCTCCGGTGTAAGTTCTTGTGCCCATACCTCTTGCAAGTCTCATGAACAACGCATCAACAGCCTCGTAATCATGAAAGTCCGCTTGGCCAAACAATAAACCATTTCTTTCTGCAAAACAATTTCACAAAACAATATTTAACACCACCAATACATTGATTTATGAGTACATACATATATTTGTATGTATTTTGTACATACATTTATAGAACGAATCCTATGGGGGGAAATAGGAAAAAAAACATCAGAAAAATTAACAAATTTCGATTTTTCAACTAAGACGTCATTTTCAGCCTACGGCTGCCATAAAAGCCATTTAAAGACCACGTGACTACGTTTAATTGGTTAATCATATATTCAAAAATTATATTTATGTCAATCGGATGAACTGTGGCGCTTGTCTCAGCTTCCTCCCTTGTGTTCGTGTAACTAAAGGGTTAAACTTGCGCTCATAGTCATGCAATTGAACCTCGATAACTCGAACCTTCCTTCTAATTCGAATCAAAACTGTTTTTTCTTTGTTCTGCCTCACACATTTGTCGTAGTTTTAACCCCTCAAACTCTAGACCCCGATAATTTGGAGTAATTTTAATATTCTTTGGTAATTCGAGTAACAGGGCTTGAACTTTAAATCTGTCTATACTTGCCGGCAAACTTCCTTGCTTGAACAGCTTTTTCTGGTCCCCAGCGTGCATAGTACTGCCCCACCAGCATGATAACGACATTGTTGTCTGTGTCACCGCGCAGTTCATTCAGCCACCTCTCAGCTTCCTCTTGCACAAAGCTGTATTCACTGGGCACAATAATCGCTCCGACTGCATCTTTGTAACACCTTTGAAAACGATTTTCAATCAAACACTCGATAAGGCAATTTTAGAGTCTGGCACTTTTCAAGACAGTGCTTGTAGAGCGTTTCACCCCCTGCCGCCAGAAACTCTGTCAATTTTAATGTTTTTAAAAGGAAAGTAAGAATATTTCTAGACAACAAGGCTTTTTTAGAAACGCATTTTTTTAGCTCTTTTATTTTTTTTAGTTAGTTTATTTCCAATCTATTTTGTACTTTGTCTGAACTTAGTTGTTGCGTAGTTAGGCAATTGGAACTTTTAAGTTGTCCCACATCTTATATCGTTTATATTGTAAACTTCGTTAGTTTGCATTAGAGACGAAGAGCCACTTTTAGTTTCTTGGAAGTGTTCTAATAAAACCTTTATTATTATTTTTGTTATTATTATCATTATCGTTATTATTAATAAATTATTATTATTATTATTATTAATATCATCAATGATTGTTGTTATTATTATTATTATCATTGTTATTGATATTTTTAGAGTTATTATTATGATTAAGGGCAAACTCGTAACAACGAGGTTGTTGTAAAAATGAGGTCAGTATGTTAACGATGTGGTCGTAATAACGAGGTAAGCTAATGTATTAACGAGTTGGCCGTCAGAACGAGGCAAGCTAGCATATTAACGAGGTGGTCGTGATAACGAGGTAAGGTAGCATATTAACGAGGTGGTCATGATAACGAGGCAAGCTAGCGTATTAACAAGGTGGACGTGATAACGAGGTAAGCAAGGTGGACGTGATAACGAGGTAAGGTAGCATATTAACCAGGTGGTTGCGATAACGAGGTAAGCTAGCGTATCAACAAGGTGGACGTGATAACGAGGTAAGGTAGCGTATTAACGAGGTGGTCGTGATAACGAGGTAAGGTAGCGTATCAACGAGGTGGTCGTGATAACGAGGTAAGGTAGCGTATCAACAAGGTGGACGTGACAACGAGGTAAGGTAGCGTATTAACGAGGTGGTCGTGATAACGAGGTAAGCTAGCGTATCAACGAGGTGGTCGTGATAGGAATCGAAGGTCGTCGTAATGTCAAAGGAGGTGATGTTTAAAATGAAAACACGATCTTATGGTTTTCATTGCAAGCTCAACGCGCCCTTTGGTAAATAAACACTCATTGGATAAGAATCATAACTTGAAATAATTGCCTTAGCTGTTTAAACGCTATAAATTGTTATACTAACTCTCGTCTTGCTTCTTTGAGTTCATTTCCTCCACCTGAAATACGATAACGAAAATGGTATAATTCAATCAATACTTGGCTGCAGGCTACATTCCTATACTCGGGGAAAAACAAATTGTTTGTACGAAAAGGAAATACAAAGGTTTTAAATCACATTTTCTGAACTTTGTTTTGCTTAAACATTTTATGTTTTGAGTAAACGTAGTTTGAAGAGAAATATATTCGACACAACGTTATAAATTTTTGTAAAGCACTATATTTGTGGATTTCTTTCTAGAAGTCTTCCGTTACATTATATGATTCTTATACGATCTCAGAAGCAAGAAAAAAAGAAAAGCAAAATATTAATTGTATGTTTTTCTTTCTAGAAGTCTTCCGTTTCTTTTTTTTTGTGCTATCTACAGAGTAATGGGTTTCACAGTGTCTCTTTTGGTAAATTGCAACAGTACTCGTTAAGAACTTTTGTAACAAAAAATAGTTTTAATTCTTGCAAAACTATTTCTTGAAAAAAATTAACGATACACAGAATATTTATAGTTATACTGCTGTGTTCGTTTTACCATTCATTAAAATAAAAAAAACCGTGCCTCAATTTTTAACAGCATTGATAATTAAAAATTAAACTCGAGAAAAAGCAAACTTTCTATCCACAAAACTATTATCTCTAAGTTCCGTAGAGCGATTGGCAAGCCTCTTTCTCGGAGGGAGTGGGAGGAGGGCAACTTGGCATAGAAAGCTTAACAAAATCAGTTTACACGAACTAATGTACTAACATAGCGTTTTAAATCCACGATCGATCTTAATTAAGAGTATATTGTTTGCCTTCGTGTTTCATTTCTTATATTCATCTTACGCTTACATCATTCTAGTCAAGCGCTTAGAGCTTCGATTTAGCGCTCTATAAATAATTCATTATTATTATTATTATTATTATTATTATTATTATTATTATCAGCATTGCATCAGCTGTGTGTGGCAGCTCCAGACAAAAATCGGGCACAATTGTTTTCGTAAAGGAAGATTTGACAAGCTGTACTCTTAACTTAAATGAAAGGGAGGGGTTTAAT
>JAOBAT010007670.1:0-10505 GCA_026413305.1 Hydrozoanthus tunicans
TAAAAACAATTTGTTTCTGTAATACAAATGATGTAATACTCTTGCAAACAGTAAGTTTCGGCCAAGACTTAAAGTCTCTTCTTATTTATTGCTGTGAGTGTTTCAGTCAGTTTGGCTAGTTTGGAAACAATGAGCCATGTTTAAACATGATTTTGTTTGTACACAAAAAATATCTTTAAAAACCAAAATTGGAGCCTTGAAACAGTCTCAACGTTTAATATTCTTACTTTAAAATTTGCATTTTGGAAATCTAAGCCTCGTTGTTCTTACAAAGACTGCGTACAAATATTTTGCAATTCTTAGCATACACGCTTCCTACTGTAAACTATTCCCTCACTATACTGCCCGGTTGTTCATAGATCGATTAGCCCTTTTCTTTGGTTAAGTTTCTTACAATCCTCTAACTGACTTGGCTGGGAAGTTTGTTGTTAACAAACTTATATAGAAAATCCAGCGCCGTGTTAGTCTAGGAAAGGGCGACAAAAATCATGACATATTCGTTTGCCACTTTCTGTTGCACGAGTTTTTGCTTTGAATTTCTATCAAGACGACACAAGCCGAACAACACCACGGATTATGTAAAAGAATGGATCGAAAAAATGGACTCTACCCTGATTATTCGACTATTCTTTACGGTAAGTGACCTATTTTTATTCAAAGGAGATTTTTTTTTAAAACAATACATACCCGCTATCTTACATTTTCATGTATATTATTTTCTGTGATCGCGGCAACCTCGTACCCAGGCTTATTTGCGCCTTGTTGATAGTATCGCGAGGCTACCAAGCAGACTCTCGACCGTTGAAAAAAGCGCGGGCGGAGGAAAGACATTGCTGTGCAGAAGTTAATTCACTACAGATTGGGAATTTGTTTCATAATATGGAAACCTTTGTTCAATTTAAATTCATTTTTATTTTTGTATGGCTATTGCATTATCTTACTTATTATTTCGTTTGATGTTATTTTCTTTCTTTGCAGACGATAAAATCGACGATGAAGCTTGCTTGCACTCGCATCAAGTTTGATTTGTAAAATCTAGTCTTTATTAAACGTGCTGGGAGTGCAACGCAAACGACAAAAACAGCTTGCCGTTCGTTCGAGGAGTCTCAAGTCGGTAACGGCAAAAGCACTAGTATCCTTCTACAATCGTAAGTGAGATCATTTCCGCACTGGGTCATACTAAATTCAATATTCGGGGACACAAAGTCATAAAAAATCAAAGCGTGTAGTTCTTTTTCTTAAAGTTTTGGATGAAAGTTATTGCAGAAAACCTCTGTAATTTCGAAATTTTTGTTTTGAAGTTCTCAAGGATTGGAAACATTTACACAAAAACACTCAGGTGAGGTTTTGTACATGTACTTATAGAATTTGGGTTTGGTTTAAAAATGTTGAAAATATTTTGACTTTTGCAGTGACACATGCCACAAAATGTTGAAAATATTTTGACTTTTGCAGTGACACATGCCACACACCGCCAGACACTGCAAAACAGTCAGTCACTATCAAGTATTATGTATACTTTAATGGCAATTACCTATAGGTGACAGCATATAGTTGCCAGTTGGCTGTACTTTCATTATACAGAAAAAAGACTATGGAAACTGTTATATAAAAAGAGCATTACTCACGCTAGTGATATTGATTTCTTCTTTGAGAACAAATGCACAGAAAAATCGAGCAAAATCTGCAAATCACGGCCACGGCTCAAAACCATTTTTGGTTTATAATGAGTCTTCAATAAGTTTATAAGACTGCTGGTGTTCAAATGTCAAAATGCGATCGAATTTGGAAATTATTTCAGATTTTCGATTTCAACCGTCTGCGAGCCTAAAATTAACCGCCAGACACTGCAAAACAGTCATGTAACCGAATTGATCTGAATTTCTTAAACGAGCAAATATATTGACAAATTTTATTAAATTTTATTGACAGATATGTAACCTTTTAAAAACATCAAATTTTTGAGATTTTAGAAGAAAACATCGGCGAACGAGCAAATTTCTTTTACATAATTTGCATAATGCTTACAAATACAACAGTTTACCGCTAAAAACAAATTAAAATTTTCTATATGTGGGAATTCTCCAAATCACCCCAAATCCCGGTTACTACTAAAGGAGATATAGTACTTGAACATTATCTAGAAATTGGTCTGGGTTATTTGCCAGCGTTCCAGAAAATTGATAGATTATTTGGAAATTATTTTGCCCCCGCCAACTGCTAATTAGCCTCGGTTCAGTTAACACGTGAAGTCACGCTAGTTTTACGTGTCAATTTAAGCTTATTTGAAGGAAAAAACTGACCACATTATACAAATAAATACGTGTTTTGAATCAAACTTGAACTTATCTGCAAAAGGAGAGGCCGTTCAACGGTTAATTTTTGTTCCTGAGATCTTGTAGATTGCAGAGTGACGACTGCGAGTCTAGGTCGATCTGTTTTCGTGACTGCGAAACAAGAAATAGTTGTCGCTCCGCTTTTTGTAATTAAATTAGATTTTCATTGCCTTACCTGATACAAAGTAGGCCAAACAGGAAAATACTATAGAACAATTTAGATCATTTGTACCAAACTGTGTGTATGTTGAATGTCGACGGTGAGTATACGACATACATGGTATCGTTGATTACGTGACCAGTCTATTTACGATTGTTTCCAGCGAAAAGTAGGATTTGCAAAAATATATACATATTGAACATCATATATAATTCAATTTTTTAGCTTTTTTTAACTTTAAACTGAAGAAGACAGAACGGCCGAAACGTTTTTATTAAAGATTTTCTTGATCCTTGATATTACGAGTTGCGTGAGAGCTTTCATTTTATACTTTAAATTTATTAATCTCAGCAAAGCCTAGTCTAAAGAACGGATCCCCGTAGCATAACATATATATGGGTTTGAATCAAAGAATTGGCTTTCCAAGATCGAAGCCTCTCGTGAGAAGAATCTTTAAGATAGTGCTTGCTTTAAACAATCGTATCGTAGCCTTGTATCCTATTTGAGTCGGCAAACATCTTTACACACAATAGTTTTATTATGTAGAAACGTTTCGCCCATTCGGGCTTCTTCAATGTAAGATAAGAAATGAATAGCTGGAACAAGATCGCACATTATGTCCAAAGATAAATTCAGCTCGGATTTACTTTAAACCTTTCGCAATAATTTTGCCTCTTAAATATAAAGCCCAAAACTTTTAGGGCATTCTCGAAAAGTTTGCCCTGTGTCCGAGGACGCACCAAAATAAATTTTTTGAGGGGGAAGGGGGGTGGTGATATTCGAGCCACGCGAGTGTTTTTTTAACAATTCCCTTTTATAGGTTTATTAGGCCAGTAAATGAACACTCTATAGGGTAACTAGGCGTGCGTGAGTTTTATCATTCTTTAAACCATGCAATTTTCCTAATTTTCTTGTATCTTTTTGCAGGGAGCTTTAATCTTTTGCTGTTCTCAAAGTGTCACTATAGCTATATAACAACACAGAGGGCAAACGAGTCAGACAAGGTCGAAAAGAAGCAAAATACAAAGCCTTTTTTTGTAAAGCGTCGTGGTCGGTGTTGACGTCCTCGTTGCTATAGGTCCTAAATACTGCTTTCAGTGATTAAGGGCGCGTTTATGCAGTTCATGTTCGGCAGCAAGAACACTGCTTCAAGAAGTTCTCTAGTCTTGAAATGTATGGCGCTTTTCTTTTTGCTGTTATGTCATTTGTGTCAATGAGGAAGTGCTCACAGATATCCTTAAGCATGATAATTGCAAATGATGAAAGTTTTGACTTAGACATCATGTTACAAAGGTTGTAACTCTCAAAACAGATGGGATGGTTAGGTTGTACATTGGCTATAACGTGATCCCTTAGCTCAATAAACGCCGTCTCCATAATTATCGCTTCGCCATCCTCCTCCTCGCCCTCGTCCTCGTCACAAATAATTGACGCCTGAGAGTGGACCGAGTTGACACTTGTGTTACGCTTGGCGGCTAAGCGCGAAAAGAAGCTCGTTATTTTTTAAGCTGTAAGGAACTCCGCACTGGAGGATATACGCTTGCCGGTCTCATCTCTTGCTGTAATCATTGACCTGACAACTTGCGGTGGATTTGCCTTCTGTCCTGTCGTTTCTCCTATCAGGAATCTGTTTGTCGAATACTCTCTCTGTTTGTCCGAGAAGCTTGCTCTGCTTGTCTGGGCGAGTCTGAGAGCCCAGCCCATCTGCAATCGCGACTGTCGAGCTGGAGCATCCGCACTTGTGGTTTCTTCTCCAAACTGTGGCACACTTATGTACTGGCCTTCAAGTCTAGCTACATATCCTCGGGCAGCCTTGTCAAGCATTGTTTCACTTTCTAAAGCACGGACGTGCTTGCCGCAATCTAAGTGCCACTGCAATGCCGAAAACTTTTGATATGATTTAGTACATCCTTCCTCGGGACAAGGGTATAGCTTACTGCCTTCAGAAGATGAATTAGTAGGTGGAAGAATCTCCCTGGCGTTTTGAGAAGCTGTTGAA
This sequence comes from Hydrozoanthus tunicans, assembly GCA_026413305.1. Classification (NCBI taxonomy): domain Eukaryota; kingdom Metazoa; phylum Cnidaria; class Anthozoa; order Zoantharia; family Hydrozoanthidae; genus Hydrozoanthus; species Hydrozoanthus tunicans. The sequence goes on from JAOBAT010007670.1 coordinate 4,496, forward strand.
GTCGTTGCTGCTCTGGATTTCACAGCAGCGAACTTGTCATACACCTCCTTGCCAGTGAAACCAGCAGATTACCGCGCTATCTGAAAACTAGCGGGGATGTTTATCTTTGAGAACGGAATTTTCTTTCCCGGCCCTATTCCATATGCCTTCAATAGGCGAATGTATGTGCTGCCATATTCTACGTTTGCCACAGTGCTGACTCCATCGAGTTTCACCTACGCTGTAGAACTGGGCAAGACTACACTGTCGCAGAGGGAGACATTAAGACCAGGTACACCCCCCGAAGATTGCATGGCATCCACCAATTGACTTGCTGTTTCCACATCATGACCTTCGTTCAGATAAACTCTAATGTGGGCCTTGATTGTTGCAGCCTTCCTATCGCAGGATCCTTTACCGCCTTGGGGGTCTGAGAAGTCCAATCGTCGTACTGTTACACAATGAGAGTTACCAGCTTGAATTGCACCAACGATTGTCCCACCGCTTCGGTAACAACCGGCGTTATCTTGTTCGTAGTATACGGTACGTAGGGTTGGCATGACATTGTTTAGCTTACCGATGACATCGGTCATGATCGCTTGAACGGCCGAACTGTCCTGATTACATGACTGAAAAACGTGGCTGAACGTCATCATCTCGAGATCTCGGTCGGGAGCCATGCGGCGAGTGGCCACTGTTATGTGCCGACAAATACCGCGCTTGCCAAACCAATCAGTTTGGCTCTCGCGATATTTTCTTGGCAAAAACTTCATAGCCCAATCTTCGATCAGCAGGACGGACGTCTCATCGAGGTTGTCTAGGATGTTTTGCCGCGCTTCATCTTGATTGATACTACTTAGTAGATCTGCCTTCCATGCCTGGATGCTCTGTTTAGACCGATCAGATACGAAAAAGAGTTCTTCTTTGGTGTCTTCAGAAACATTGTAAGCAAACATATTCTGGACCCCCTCATCTATCTCACATATAGCTGTCGTCAGCTCTTCGCAGCGATCGCATGTATCTTGGTGCTCGTGGTTGCGACTCGACTGATAGTCTTTGTCAGAAGGGTCGCTCAGGGCGAACTGTCTGCAGTGGTCAGGGACAGTGGAAGTCTTTGCCACATGCGCCTGAATCAAAATGCTCTCAAAATCAGTCTTTCTAAACAACAGGATAGACGTTAATTCAAGCACCGCTCTAACCATGTTTCCGTAAGAAGGACGTTTAATGAGACTGTGAAACAATTTCAATCCTAGCTATAATACGCACGCACGTTGCACCATGGTCGTTGAACAAATTCCGTGAACAATTCGTAAAAAAAACAACAGAGCACTTGATATTTTTAGGACAAGAAAATGGCATTTCCTCCGTACCTATACGTCCTTGTGTCGCAATGTCAAGTGTAAATGAACCAATCTATCCACATAACGACCACAATTTGCTCATAGGCTTAACGCCATAAGAGGAAACACAATACTATTTTCTTTTATATCCTTATGTCTATGCACTTATTTCGTCACGTTACAGCATCAATATAACAACTTAGTAACAAAAATTACTATCTTTAAGCAAGGTTCTTTTGTGCAAATGCCACTTTGCGACCGAAAAAAATTATTTCAACCTTGGAGAAATTGGGGGAGGGGGGGTGGCTATTTGGCATACATGTGAGGGGGGGAGCTATTTGGCATACATGTGAGCGCGTTGGACAAGATGCAAACTAGAGCGTTAGCGAATATAGGGGTGAGACAGCAATTCTTTCTCAACTTGCTAGCAAGTTAATTGACCTCGTACCGCTAGGCGATGCGTGAATAAATTTGAAGTCCAGAATTGAGAGCTCTTACCTTGAAGTCACTCTTTAAACAGCGCTTTGCAGCTTTGAGACGCTCCGACTGTTCCTTGGCCCAGGCCATGCCCATAAAATAGTCGCCAAGGCGCTGGGCGACTTCGCATAATTCATCGAAGGCTTCCGCTCCCGCCGTACTAATATAGTCTAGGCCTTGCAAGGACTTGCCAGTCGATGCGGAACACATCAGAATACTGAGTACTGAGTAATGCTCTACGGCTCAATGACTGAAAGTTGCACTCCTTGCTATAGGCTAGATACTGCCTGACTATGGATTCGGGTATTAGCATTCGCACAACATTTGGAACTAATATTACTTATTTTGTTGTCAGCGTGATCGATTTCTCTCCAAAAGGCAAATCCTGAATTATATGTGGACTTGTTATGAAGTCGAGGAAATGGTCGACTTGTGTTTGGGAGACAAACATTTTAGTGTGCACTTTTGGTGCAGGGGGAACTCCTCTGCCATAGCGTATTGCATGTTCTCTAGCTGTTCTGAAACGGTATCTGGTTAGATCCGGGATCCATCTTTTGATTGTACGAAATTAAACTTGTTAGCCATTATGGAAAGTATTTGGCGCCGCGCTTGCCAAGTACCAGCGTTAATGTAACAATCAGCTAATGCTGCCAAAAGAACTTGATCAAAATCCTCATCATATTCCGTATCAATTGACGAGTCCAGGGCCTCAAGTGAATTGTAGGACACAAGAGTCTTCCATAAATTGTCAACCTGATGTGGCGCTATTTCCTCTAACACGGCGTTTACTGCTTGACGGGCCTTGCGCATATGACGTCTTTGGGTCCTACTGCTTGCCTCCAACCATGGAACACTAACCGTATGACGTACTGGACTGACATCTTTGCTTTCTAAGAACTGGTTCATCTTTTCAAGTGGTGACAAGCCTTCACTCACCGTAATTTTCGTTCGTGCCCGGGCAACTGGCGTGCGTGTTATGTCCAATGTGGCTTCAAGTGACGGTTAGTATAGACTTCCTCCAGGTGTCTCAAAAACTTCCTCTTCTGATATCTTTGTCGGCGCTGGCGTGCTCTGAAGGAACGAGACAACTGAATCTTCATTTTCTTGCGTTGAATGACAAGAAAACAACTGAGTGTTGACCTCCAGGGTTTGTTCATACTAGCAAGTAAGGAATGTTAGGCTTGTGGGTCAGAGCAAGAGTTCAATTATGTCGGTCCTAGCCCCTACACAGGATAAGGGTGTTGATGTTTTTACACTAATCAGTGTTGTGGAGACACATTATGAAGTTACAAAACATCAAGAAGTTACAGCATGTGCAAAATTTTGCATTCAGATTAGTCATAAAGCTAGTAAATACGATCACATAACGACACTATTACATCGACTTCAATGGTTACCGGTTAAACCAATTCTCTTGTATAAAGAGGGTGTTTTAGCTTTTAAGTGTGTAAAGGGCCTGGCCCCAAGTTACCTCACAGCTCGCTTCAACAAAAGATCTACAGTGCATGACAAGGACACAAGAAACAAAGACTCACTAATTATTCCACATTACAAATCTGCTTCCAGCCAGCGAACCTTCTCCTACCGTGGCATCCGACTGTGGAACTCTTTCCCTATCGAACTTCGTGAATTAAATGAAATCGGGCGTTTTAAGAGAGAACTTAAAGAATTTTTAAAATAATTCTTACCATCATATGTCATAGTTTTATCATTCTAGTTGTAGTTGATAGTTGTTGTTTTTAGTATTTTATTAACATTTTAATTTGTAAATATATCTTAAATTTGTAATTAACTTTGAAAAGCCAGAGATGGAAAGTTAATAAAGTTATTATTATTATTATTATTATTATTATTGTTATTATCAACTAGAACCCCGATAACTTGAACTTGAAGAGAAATTGAAAACAATTCGAGTTAGAAGAGATTCGACGTTTCGAGATCGATTAAAATTTGCTTGATAGTTACTGATTATTCAGTACCTCATTGTAAAACATAATTAAAAATTACGTATTTTACCTGACAAGGTAACATTATGATGAAAAAAATTTTTGTGATTGAAATTAGGAAGAATGAAACAGCTCTCCAACAACTCTTCCCAGGCGGGACCTCCCCCTCCCCTCCCAACTCTGCCCCTAAACAAAAACGCACGCTTCTTAAAAACTACTCAATTTACCCCTTTCCACTCCTTTGTTAAAAAAACCCTACGACTCCAATACAGGAGACAAGCTTACCAAGGACAAAGCACCCGTCCTCAAAGAAATCTCAATTTCGGCAGGCGTGGCCACATTTCCCGTTGCTGTTAATCTAACTTGACAGTTTCTACACATACCTATAAATTAAAGAGAAATCAAGATACTTTTAAACCAGGGCAAAAAAAGACCAATTTGTTGTGCGGCATTCATTTTTTTTATTGTAATTGCTACCTATTTGGGATACTAAATGGTGTTTTGATTGATATTTTAGTTTATTATAGTGATGGAATGATTATCATCTTTATTCAAATAATGTAAGGTGTCTTGTTTTGCTGTCAATTAGGCAAAGTACTATGTCACATATGTCTTTAACAAAAAATTGAACGCTTCTCATGCAGAAGTAGATTGCTTGAAAATATCCCTTATAAAACACTGCATGTGCATACAATCCTAAGCACAAGACTTCTAGTTAGCAAAAAATACGTAGCTTACTATACAGTATCTAGTCATTGCTTGTCCAAACTTTTTGCTTTCAGGCTGTTCTGGGATGAAGTTTCGAAACCAGCTTTAAAGGTTTTGTTTGTTTTCGACTCTCTGAACCGATTTTCGATGCACAATATAATTTCAGAGTCCTTTTGTCTTGGAAGTCAGGAAAGTTGATGACATATAAAAAGTTTCATCTGTTTTCCCCACATTGTGCGATTATGCAACTTTTTGCTGATTAGCATTTGAATGCGGCAAGAGATCAATTATGCGAAATCGCACCAGCATAAAATCCGAGACGGCCCTGTTAAACGAGACAGTTAAAAAAGACTGACACCGTGGTATCATTCCATAATTCCCCCGTTTTTCTTTCCATTTTACCTCTTAAATTTGACCCTCATTTTTTATTCATATGATCAATCATACCTGAGCCGACAGGCACAAGCTTGCCAGTTTCTTGCAATATATGCTGTGACATTCGTTTGCTTATTCCTCTTTCCGCCTTCGACCGCTTTTTCTGTTTGCTGCTGTGCCATGAAATGATGGTAGGAACAGAACATTAAGACGAGGGGCGCCTCCAGCCAAGGCAAAGTGACTCTCGGTGATTAGGACAGATGCTAAGGTTCTCGACGTTTCGAGGCGGAGCGAATATTGAGGCCCTTGACAAATTGAGATCCACTTCATTTTCGACACCAGTTAAAGCAAGCGCTAACTTATGCGCGCCTATACTTTTCTCGCACTGAAGTAGCGGTATGACCTCGACAGACTTGCTTCTATCATTCGTTTGCGAACCACAATGACCACCAACAATTTCTCGAAAAGAGCAAATGATCTCCTCTCTATAGCTAGCAGCCATAACGAACAACTAGAATCAAATGGGACTTGCGCACTGCTTTAGTGAACCAAAGTCTAGATAATGTAGTTTTACTCTATTTTCATTTGTTGAAGGCCCCCTCTAATGCAGGACAAGCCTAGACAGTACAATTTCTTGTAGCTTTCACGCAAAATCAAATCTTTAGGTGTTAGTTTAGATGAATTTTTGCTTCCCTTGCATGCATTTATTATCGTTGGTTACGTCGTCACGTGTTTTTGCGATCACTGTTGAGTAAAAAAACTTCCTCTAAAACACCTCCAATCGCGCCCGGAATACACATAAGGAACAAACACAAGGTGAACTCAAGGCAGGTGTAATTTATTTCCGAAATTTTTAATATTAAAGTTTGACTAAATTCATTTATTATCAACATTAATGTAATCACAATACTAGATTTTATACAAGTTGGGGGTGCCTGTGGCTTACTCTCCTTTAATCGAACACACTGCGAGCTTGGTACCAATAATCCAAATTGTGCTTTAATGATTTCCTATTTGGCGTACTTTATATCTGGTAAGGCACTGAACTTCTAATTCATTTACAAAAAGCGGAGCGACAACTGTTTCTTGTTTCGCAGTCACGGAAAATAGATCGACCTAGACTCGCAGTCGTCACTCTGCAATCTACAAGATCTCAGGAACAAAAATTAACCGTTGAACGGCCTC
>JAOBAT010007681.1:0-32913 GCA_026413305.1 Hydrozoanthus tunicans
ACTACAACACAATATACAATACACTACACTACAACACAATATACAATACACTACACTACAACACAATATACAATACAAATCAGTAAAATACACAACAATACAATACAGTGCAACAAAACTCAATATAATACAACACACCGCAACACTGGGGGGTTGGGAATGAGAAAGTGATTCAGACTATCAAATAAACCAGCAAGTTTTTTTTCCAGGTTGCAATGCGCTTGCTGGAGAAGGATATTCACGACAAACAGGACACTTTAGTATCTTTACGACGACAGCTGGGTGATGTTAAAAAGCTGAATTTAGAGCTTCACAACAAACTTCAGGTACTTGAAACGGATAAAATTTATTTTGTGATACTGATAGCAGATTCTTTGAGTCAGAAGATCAAAATTCTGTAGCGTTCCCAAAGGTTTGGCTTCAAAATAAGATGTTCTAATTATATCTTCTTTGTTGGAATTTCTAGTTATATGATAGACCATGAAATTACACCGTCAGACCTTTTTTGGTTATGCGTTTTTCTGTCTAGTGATAGTGGTACTGTAATTCTTCTGATTTCTTTTGACTTTTGTGCCTTTTAATAATGCTTTTACTGTATTATCATGATTAATTATACAGGAGTATGGAAATTTTATTGTACAATAGTATGTACATCTTTTTTCATTATACTTGGAATTAGCATTTAATATTAGTTTAGGACGGGGCTATAAGTTTATCAGTATCAAAGTAAAGTGTCGCCCTCTTTAAACAAAGTTATTTTAATTGTAACTGCAGTTTTTTTGTCAATTACGTTATATATTGATTTTCAAACAGTCGACGGAGGCCAATAACAAGCAGCACATGGAGAAGTGGACAGAACTGGAGGAGAAAGTTGCCCGGATGATCAGCCAGAATAAAACGTTGGAGACCAGGTGCGTCATTCGTATCCAGTATTGCGTTTCTAGCGTTCTGATTGGTTCATTCAATCTTACAATTGTCTTAAAATGTCTGGAAAAGTTGTATAGTTGTAACGTTTACATGCGTTAGTGCCTCTTAGAATACAGAAAGGAATTACATTAAAACCAACGCCATTTTCCAGTTGTTTTCCAGGGGAGAGTAACTTCGCGCCCATAGTGCCCCTTTGCTCCCCTTTCCTCTCCCGCCCATGCTTGTAATATCGTATCAACGGAGGGGTTGGCGCAGTGGTAAGATCTCTGCCTCCCAATCCTGAGGTCCCCGGTTCGGTTGAATTTTTTGGCGACCTACTTTCCCGCTAAAGGCCACTCAGCTTTCCATCTTTCCGCTTTGAAGCGGCTGCCTGAGGCGCCTATATATGCTTTCTGTCCGCTGGGGGTTAACTGATCATTGTAAAGCGCCTTTGAGCATTCGTTTGGAAAAGGCGCTATACAAATGCACCACTTTACCTTCACTTTACTTTATCGTTTTTCCTCCTCCATCTTGGCTCTTGACGTCATTTTCCTCTTTCCTACTACCAACTTCGCTCGGCCAGCCCTGTGTTTACTAAAATATAACAGCTATGTCACGTTTAGGGTCTTTTTTTATCGGAGATAATTGTTTAACTATTTCAAAACTTGTGCAAGAACCCGATGCTAGATTTAAGGATTTAAACAGAACTAATGATGCAAGTTTCTGTAAATACGAATCGGAGTTTCCGCCGTAAAGATAAATTGTAAAGCGAACACTCATTTTTAATCATACGATTTTCTTCTGATTGTTTGTGTGAAAAGTCCAACTTTCCTTGTTATGCATTAGTAAAGTACTATTTAATGTTTTAAAAACTTACATTAAAACTTGTTTAACTTTCAGTTTAAGTGAGGCAGTTGGGGAAAAATCGGAGATGGAAAATATTGCGTCAGAGCTGAGCAGTCAGTTAACTGACATACAGAATGAAAGGTAACGTTCTCGAAGAGCTTCTAAATATTCTTGTACTTTGGATAGTCTTTTTTGGTTTTTTTTGAAAATATTCAGTATTGACCAATTAGAATGTGCGTAGAAAAGTCTATTGGATTGGTTTTCGCTCTGCTAGTAAGAGTATTTACAATATTTGTTTGCATTTCCAATAGTAAAATTAATTACGTGTTGCTTTATATCTTAAGAGAATATGGTGTTTTGACGTTAAGCTAAAACGAAAGTGTCTTCTAATGTACGAGAAAAACATAAAAAACTGAGGCTGCGATTACACGGTACCGGCCCACAGTGCATGTTGTTTCAGTTACACGAAACGTTTTTTGTTTATTCTGCGTTTTTGAGACTTTACTTTGAGCCCGCGGTTATTCGTCAGCTATTTACCTCGTGAACTTGCGGAAATCACTCCTCAAACACCCAACCGTGCAACAGTTTACCCTGTTGAAGTGCCAGCACGGTACCGGTTATCTTTTTGACGGTACCGCACAACAACATGACCTCGATTTTACAGGACGAAAATTTGCACGGCCAGCCGCTTAAATATCTCTTCGGTTCGGCTGGTTCCGTCTAAACGAAACGCCCAAACGGACGTAGCCTTAAAAGCTTCATTTAAATTTGACTATGTAAGACTTTAGCATGCTTTACATGAAGAGAATATTACAATTAACGAGTGGTTGATTACTTTCGTTAATTATTTTTGTAACCAGCCTTAACATTTTGCAATTTTCAACTTACCAGATCGATTTCGAACAAAGCAAACTGCTGAAGACGAACAGAAAAATTCTCCAAAATTTGAAGAATCAAGAGTATTGGCTATAGTTAGGAGAATTTACCAACACATCTGGACACTAGCATGTCATATGTTACACCAACATTTCTTGAGAATCGCTTTACGAGAAAATCCACGCTTTGAAAAAGTTCTTCAGACAAAATCAAAACTTCCTTGGTCATATTTATAAGCTTGTAAGTTATGTTTCTTAATTTGTAATAAAGTAGACCAGATTTAAGAGTTTAGAACTAACTTAAAGTTTTTTTTATCTTAATTGGTTTCTTTAGACAAGCTTTGGAAACAAACCTGAAAATTGAACGAGAATGGAGAACGACTCTTCAGGAAGATGCAACTAAGGACAAGAAACGCATCGCATCTCTTGAGACGGAACTCGAGCAACTAGACAAACTTAGAAAGGTTCTTGAATTTGTTCCTTTTACTACTCTAGTCTAGGGTATGCAGAGAACCTTTGTACTTTCACTTCAGCATAGAGTTGATCAAGGTCTGAATTATTATAGTTGTTTACCAAAGTTGTCAATATTTCTTTGTTAGGAATATTCTGCGCTTCTGGAAAAACATACCGCTTTGAAAAAGCATTATACAGAACAAGAAACGGTCAGTTTCCTTTTGTGTATTAAGTGTGTGGTTTTTGTTTCTGATATCGACCACACCAGTTAAGCTCGAAATGATTCATTCATTACTTCTGTTGTTTTCTAGGCCCTCATTGAAATGGGAACGCACTTGAGCAGGTAAGCTGTCAGAACAACTTGCTTCAATTTAGTTCAAAAATCTTCAAAAATATTTGGAATGCTTGTATGATCTGGTCAGACTGGCAAGAACCACATAGCAACAGTGATAGATCCATACTGGCGACATGGCAACAGCATTAAACCCATACTGGCAATATTGCAACAGTATTAGATCAAGACTGGCGATTTTTCTACAGTATTAGATCCATACTGGCGCCATCGCAATTAACAGTATTAGACCTATACCGGCAATATTGCAACAGTGTTAGATCCATACTGGCGATATTGGAACAGTAATAGATCCATAGTGGCGATAGGCAATTAACAGTATTAGACCTATACCAGCAATACTGCAACAGTATTAGGTCAATACTGGCGATATTTCAACAGTACTGGATCCATACTGGTGTTCAAACTGAGAGCGTGTCGGTCTTTTTGTTTTACTGACACTTTGTCTCATTTTCAGTTCGCAACTCAAAGTTACAGAGATGCAAGAAGTGACGCAGTCGATGAAGGTTGGTAAACCTCTAGGGGTGTCTGTTTTTCTTTGATTAAAAATTCTTCCTTAATACTACTCGGCGTTATGTCCAATACACACCATTCTGGGGACTGACGTGCGTTGTTATCATGTAGAATTTAGGGTTTTGGCAAAGGTCCTCACTCATCGTAGTATTTTCAGTTTTAGTAGAGGTCTTAACCACTCCCTATGGTGTCTCCTCCAACTGCAGACATTCTTACAGCCCTTAAATTCCAAGCGTTCCTCATTCTTGTAATTCTTTCTTACTGGACATGGACCACATTCATTTCTTATTGGTGCCGGTTAGGATGCCATAATCATCCTTAGACCTTGTTCACACCCAATCCAAGTAAAGCATTTCAACTTTCGTGTCGCTTGGGGTGCGCCATCCTTGGGCATGAACCAGATTCACTTCCTATTGTTGTCTGTTGGACTATGAGTATGGTGTTTGAATGGAGCTACTTCGCATGATTGCCAATGTTTTTAGATTACAATATTTAACGAATAATAATAAGTAATATTATTAATGAGTAAGTATGGTTGCAATTCAGATATTTATTACACTAGATGAACGATAACTTTCATTGTCGTTAGAAATGATATGAAGAATGGTTCCTGTTTCAAACCCAACTCGAGATCCTTTTCTTCGCCCATTCTTCTACCTTTGGACAACTACCCACGTTGCTATATATACAAATAGAAAACAGAATTATATATAGTAGTAGAACACGACGCGTCGGTGGGTGTGATGGATTTCTTCTTTACTAAAAGTGATTCGATAATTGGAACGATATGAGGCATAATTGATTAGTTCTCCAAAAACTAAAAATAACCAAAATGGAAAAAGTGAGAAAACTTAACCAACTCTTGTCACTAAGATCTGCTGCCTTGTTTTGTAGGATATGAAATGGACAGATGATAAAGAAATCACTCACTGCCAGCAGTGCCAGCAGCCGTTCTCCCTCGCCAGGAGAAAGGTTTGCTTTAATTCCTAACAATAGCTTCGTCGTTAATTATGGTCATCACCAACCATCAGCAAACGTAATTAGTCATCTTCAAAGTTCACCATCTTTAATCATCAGCACCAATTAGCCATCAACATTCATAACTGTCATAAATCATCATAAGCCATATTCATCAGCGTCAATAATCACCTCAACAATTAGCATTATCAATCAGCATCACCTACAATCGTCATTTACAATTATAAAAATTCTACTCATAACTATTATCAGCATCATCAATTATATCTTATGAGAAGTCAAGAGCGTGTTTTTCTGCTCCTTTCTTTCTTGTATTGCCCGAAGATTTTTTTTTTTCAATTTTTAAGGTACTTAGATACCTTGAACAAAAAACAGGGTTTCAGTTCCACAACTTCAAATGTTCTTTATGGGACCATCAAAATGATTTGTAATTCAATGAAAAGTTCTTGAAAGTTTTTGAGTTTTGTTTTGAACTTAGGGGAAGAACCCAGTAAGAGGTAGGTTCTTTGTAGTCTTTAGTTAATGTTGAACTAAGCGCTTCTTTTTTTATCCCGTAGCACCACTGCCGGAACTGTGGGGGCATTTTCTGTAACGCCTGCTCAGACAACACAATGCCGTTACCGTCTTCGGCTAAGCGAGTTCGCGTGTGTGACACTTGTCACACAGCGCTTCTTCAGCGGTACCAGAGATGACCGACTACTCATTCACGACTTCCCTCTCCCCCTAACTCATCCACGACCCCCCCCCCCTTCCACCCTCCCCCTAATATGTTACATAAACATTTTTATACAATGCGGGAATTACACTGACAACGAGAGAAACTTTCTGAAATGTTGATCGTCCAGATGCTTATATAAGATTAGTTATTTCAATTTTCGAAAGTTAGAATTTTATAAAGTTAGTATTTATTCTTAATGGTACCATTTCTTAGTAAGATTGTTGGAAGAAACAAGTTCAGTGAGCCTCAGCCTAGCTGTCAATCCGGTTAGCAACATAACACTCTTTCGCCATAGTATCCTCATTAGTTTAAACTGTTTTGAATTTCACCGATAAAGCAGGTTTGTGCTTACAGGGAAAATAAAATAACAAATCTCATCTTTATGCTATCGGCTGTTCGGTTCTAACACGTATTTTTGGCCAAAAACCCCAAGTGGTATCGAGTTTAAAGTTTTTTACAAAAAATTCCTTGTGCTTGAACAAGACAATGTCCTTTTCAAAGTCTTCTGGAGCCCAGACGGTGAAAGTTTTTAGTTTCGGTTTATGAAGAATGAGGCCTCAAAACTTTTGCCAAGGCCAATTTTCTACCGCTTGTTGTTGAAGTTTGCGTTACAAAAACAGCAAGGTATCTATATACCTCCAGACATCTTCACAGTTTTAGTTATGTAATAAGGTACAGAGCCAGGTAGATATAAGAGGTAATACCCGCTACCTGCGTGGCTTAGTTCCCAATATTGACCGCAGCAAAAAAGAAGGCGACTTGTAAATTACCCACTTTTTAAATTTTTAGCTCTAGAAAATCCTCAAGCCGCTCGTACAAACGGCAAAGAGAATCTTTTAACTCCACTTTCGACATACACAGAGTTTTTATTCCAAGGAAGAGTTTTACCAACTGTGGCCTACGCCGAGCCCTTTTTAGAGAGATAAGGCCCACAAGGCATTGTGGGAAAACGCACAGTCGCCATCTTTTTCGGTGTGGTCAATTACTTTAAGCATGCATGCGCAATACTTGTGATATTTATCTTTTCAGCCCGGCACACCCCTCGACTTTGTACTCGACGGCCAATGTAACCTGTAAGGCTGCTGGGTACTGCAACCGCCCAGATAAAAATTAAACCATGCATACCTTAAGCCATACGAAGCAGGCGCGTACTAGATTTAGATGAAATGAAAAACTTCTGCACAACACTTTTATCGTATTTTTACTCAAATAAGCGGCCACTTCGAGAAAGCGGCCAACTTGAAGGTAGTAAAACTAAAAGCTAAGCGCACAGCCTGGAATAGGCGCCCGTCCCACCCCTCCCACCCAAACTGGAATGAGTGCCCGTCGCCAATCATTACCTCGCTCTTGCTAAGCTAAGTGCACGAGTTGGAGTAAGAGTTGCATTGCATTGGTCGTTATTTTTAAATGTCTCTCAGCGAAGTCTCGCACAAATCTCGTGGCGTTCGCGCTTTGGACAACAAGTCCATTCTGTAATTTTTAGTTTACAGAAATTTCGTTGGCCCTCAGAAATGTGTTAATTGGATAGGATAGTTCCATTGTCACATGCCCTACATGTCTACTATGATCTAACTTTTGGAAGCGATTAGCTTCGGTGCAATTAAGTCTCTCGAAAAGTTAGAACCCGTACAGATTTGTAAATATGATGACCTCGTATGACCGTGCACTATTGACGTCATGAATCAGACAAAAAAAAACAGCTGTCGTAAAATCGAGAGGCGGCTAATGCAATGGTTTAAACCGACCATGATATTTAAAATTTAGCAAGAAAATCGAATCTTGTGTTTTACAATATTTAGAAGATCACTCGTTCTCTTTACAACCTTTCGTTAAACACGCCTCTGTATGTCTGAGTCACGTTGGGGTAAAAATTTCTATTTCAAGGAATAGTGTACGACGCTATTTCCGTTTCAGATATGTAGTGGTAATGAACGGTTTATTTCTTAAAAAACAGAAAATGCGAAACATAAACAAAAAAGGAATAATTATTATGATAATAACAACAAAAACGCGAAATCAAAAAATTCAAAACCAAAATGTTTTATGTCATTTGCCCTTCTTGATGCTTTCTATAATTATTTTACAGAAAATTTACGAACAATAAAAACTTAAAATGATTTATAAAAAGGTTTGTACCTGATCTGTTAAATGTTTTACGTATATATATCAAAAATGGATAAACAATTTTTTTAAAGATATATATATACGTAAGACATTTAACAGATCAGGTACAAATCTTTTTATGAATCATCATGAACACTGATCGCCCGAACAATAAAAACTTAAAACTTTACTGCAAAACATCAGTGAGAATAAACATGAAGGTTCTGAGCTCGGCAACGAGCTTAAAGAAGACTTCACAAATCGAAACCATTATGTCTAAAAACAATGCTTTCGCTTTTTTAGGCAGTTTTTGAAAAAAAACCTGAGTTTCAAACCAACTATTTTCATTTATAGTAATAGGAGTATGATTTATATGTAGGTGACGATTCCCTCCGTGTAGGCAATAGATTGCTGACGGATTTCACTCCGAACGTGATCGGATAACGAAAGACACAACGAACCGAGCTGTATTAATGTGAACCTGAGGGGAAATAAAAGTTATTTCAAAATTAAGTTCATGCACGTAAAAAATGACCTTTCAGTGTTTTTGAATACCTTTTGAAATATTCTGTTCTCGTTTAACCCCTAGTCTCGTTCAATATATTGAATTGAATAACTTAGTATAGATAATATATACATTAATAACGTAGCAGACAAGTTTTAAAGGCTTAATTTATCCTGCAGTAATTGCCTTTCATTTGAAATTTCACCTGGACAATTTTTTAATACAAATTATCCATAGCACGAGCAAAAATAAAGATGTCATGTTTCAAAAACGAGTTTTCGAAACTTTCAAAGCTGAAAGAAAGAAAAATTTAATGTGTCTGCTAGATTGTCATAGGTAATCGAATTTAGTGTCAAATTCGTCAAATTTCGAAGAAAACCACTTGTATTTAGGCTTAATTCTGATCTAAAAGAAAAGGAAAGGCGCGTGATTTTTTTCGAAATTTGACTCTGCCTAATTCGATTACCTTTAATATTTAAGCCAAGTTGTAAAGTTAGGTTTTCAATCAAAAACATCGTATAGAGGTTTAGTATCAATATGACAAAGGTGCCCTTAAATTAATTTTGTATCGCTTATCGGTCTTTGTCGTTGAGTTGAAGATGTCGCCTTAACAAAAAGAAAAAAAATTAACACTTGTGAACTAGTTTCAACTATTTTCAAAAGGGCAAATTAGTCTAAATATTTTAAAGCTCGCCGTAAAAGTTCTAAAGAATTTATAAGACAAAATTGATTTTAGAAAAGGTTGTGCCTCTTTAACGGTTTTCAGTTGAGTAACAATCAGTTTAATTTCGTGGATCAAATGAAAATGTTCTCCTTTAATCAATTTCTTACTCTTAGTTTATGTCAATCTTCTGCGACAGGTCTAAACAAAGAAAATGATTAAACGTTATTGAAAACCGCGCGTGCAGATTGGAAGAAACCTTGTGATTTAATTCTGTGTTTTTTCCAAAGCTATGAAAACAAAAGATAGCACAAACTGACAAGTCGTAAACTACAAAACTTGAATGGGCTATGAATGAAAAAACTAGCGAACTCGTGTCATGAACATAACAACTTCTAAAATGGTGAGCATTTCTTTTAATAATATTTACTTTAAAGCTCTTTCTAACGATGAAAAGATCTACAAATTTTACTAAGCTATTGTAGCAAGGCTTGCTTGTTAAAAATACAATATAAATGTACAAAAAGATGTCAAGCGCAAACGGGTTTTTACGGTTAGTTTAAAAGCTCTACAGTCGTATAGGAAAATAAAAATATTTGTCAAAATTTTCGATACCAGGAACAAAACTCATATACTCGTACGTTTCTTTCCGCTTTTTGATAAACTTTCCTTCACACCTCAGTTAGACTCTTTTTGCTAACTCTTTTTAGCGGAAATATTCGTTTTCACTGGCAAACCTATGCTTATCTAAATGACGAAAGTCACGAAGAAATAACAAGAAATAAACGAGAAGTCGAAGCTTTTCGTCTCCAAGTTTTAATGTGGCCCATAACTATAATATTCTATGGTCAATGAAACAATCAACTTTCATAGGAAATATAAAATAAACAACAACCTGTTTTTTATTTTCAATTGTTTTGTGTATATATATTTAGGTTTACTTTCCGAGTTTTTCGAGATACACGGGAAACCTTTATTTTACAAAATTAGAGACTGTAAGTTGTTTGCCAAGTGACCAACACTTATAAAAAATGACAAACGTGAATTGATCCTTGTCCGAGAGGCGAAGAGTCGACTTTAATATATAACCTAAGACTCAGCTGATTCGATAAACACATAAGTAATCAGTATTTTCTTCTGTTGTCAAAAAACAAACGAGTGTCTTTTGATACAAAACTAAAAATCTATAGAAGCAATTTTTCCAATTGTTGGGAAACCTCGTTTGACCGACATAGTTGAAACGACAGGTGTGAAACCATTTTTACATAAAAACATAATATCGCTCAAGTTGTGCAAACAAATAATTTTCGGCAACGTGAAATTGGCACGCTATGGCATAAATGAAAATTTCCGTTCATCTAATGAGTACATAACTGTTACTTTTTCAACCAATCATTTCGTTCTGCGTGTACAAAGCTGCTTAGTAACTTGTTCCGATGAGGGCTATCGCTCAAAAAGTTTCATATAAAGAACATTATTAACCCTCTCCTTTAGTTTTTTCTTTCAACGGTTTTGCTTTAAGCACTTTGAAGGCCAATCTCCAATTTACCCGCCTTTAAGAGAAAGCTACAAAACTATGGTAAAATATTTTATCCTGGGAGATCGTATTCAATTTCCCCTGTGCCCCCCTCCCCCTCCCAAATAATTCCGCCGCAGATGCGCTAGCGCTAGAAGAGTCAAATTGAAACTTACAAAATTCCGACCACGAAGACATTTTAGTAAAAGTTTGAAAGTTTATCATTGCAATTTTGTCAATTGGTATAGATACACTCTTTTTCTTAATAAGATCTAGAACGTAGAATTTTTCGACTGGGGCTGAACGTTCTTAAATATTTTCGGGATGTCAGCCTCAAATGTTCTGAAACAGGTTCTTAACATATCTTTACTGATTTTGATGAATACGTGTGTTGTACGTGATTCATCTGTAGTATAGAAGTAGTAGCTGGTACTGAATTTCTTGCTAGTTTGTCTTAAGAGGTTTACCAGCTGTAAGAAGTGCGGTTTGGTAAATGCATGAAAAGACGTGTAGTGCAAGACTTTAATCAAGAAGCCCATCGAAAAGTTAATTTTTAATAACACTGCATGTATGAACAATTTGCAATAGGTCATCATCATAAATAAATGTTCTTTACTTTCTCTCAGTCTCAGCATGTTCTTAACATGTTCTTAATTTTTTGGCTATTTTCAGCTTCATGTACATATAAGAAAGGTTCTTATAAACAAAGTGTGTACATGTATACATGCAAATCGGATGGCCAATTTAAACTGAATTAAAACGGAATAATGCTTATCTCTGCAGGTAATATCTTCTGCTCTTACTTCTAAAGCAAGAAACATCATAATTATTTTGTGCTGTCTCCGAGTTTTCTTTGCCTCGAGTAGTAGTTGTTTTTCAAGAACGTCAGTGAAAAATCGGGCACTGGTTGACCACACGTACCGGCATTTCAAAGCTGATGCCTTCCCGTCATGCTATACGAGTTGCAGCGCAGACCCAAGATGCTGTAGCCTGAATTTCAACACCGTGTCACACTTGTGCCAGCTGAACAACCAAACGAGTATTGCGCAGCCTGGTTACTTCGTGCAGAAGAGCGGCGTTTTCTACATGATGCTTCGACAGGCTGCCGTCTCACAAAACCAAGGTAATCTTTAGGTGTTCTGTGAGTTCAGTCTATACTGGGGAGTATACTCTCTCATGTATGGGGTATACAGTTATGTGGCGCCCTCTCGGATATGGTTATCGAGATTTGGCAGTATGTGATAGAATATCATATTTGCAAGTTGTCCTTGGGATGGATGAGAGTATGTTTTCAACTTTGGTCTGGGGTAGGGTATAGTTTTTGACTCGGTCTGGGGTAGGGTATAGTTTTTGACTCGGTCTGGGGTAGGGTATCGTTTTTGACTCGGTCTGGGGTAGGGTATCGTTTTTGACTCGGTCTGGGGTAGGGTATAGTTTTTGACTTGGTCTGGGGTAGGGTATAGTTTTTGACTCGGTCTGGGGTAGGGTATAGTTTTTGACTTGGTCTGGGGTAGGGTATAGTTTTTTACGTGGCCTGGGTAGGGAATAGTTTTTGACTTGGTCTGGGGTAAGGTAGCAAGTCCATACACTCGCTTGGTCTGGGATAGCTTAAGGGTTGTGAGATTAGAGAAGCACACACCCCTACCCTTACATCAATGGACTAGCCATCCGGGGTCCTTCTGCCCCCTCCCTCTACTAACGAATATCCTCAAGATTCACACATGTGCCCACAAGAAACCACAGTCCACCACACTCGGTCTTTGCTGGTAACTTTTCATTCATTGAGCAATGTTTTATATATCTTTGAATTTTTTAGTACTCGCGTCTCACCTGCACCTATCCTGTGAAATAGGGCACAATTTTTACAGTTTTGAACCTTAAAATGTTATTTTTTTATTTTTCTGACGGATTTTTTATGAACAAATTGTTCTCAGTTTGTGATAGTTTTTATTCTATCAAGCCAACAGCACGCGAAACGCATACACAGTATACGATAGTTAATTGTTTGTAAGAGGCACTTAGTTTATACAAGACTTGTACACCTTTGTCGGCGGCGCAGTGGTCCAGCGGTTAGCATGTTCGACTCGTAATCCTAGGGTCGCGAGTTCGAGCCCCGGTCAGACCACTGTGTTGTGTCCTTGAACAAGACACTTTACCCGACTTGTTCCAGTCGACTCAGCTGTATACATGTGTGCTGCCAAAGACCCATCCGGGAACCGGGGATAAGCGCCGGCCTAAAGGGCCCAAGGAAGTATACAATTAACAGGCCTATATAAATCGCAGGCCTGTGTAGCAAAAGAAATTAAGGTGGAGTTTCTAAATTTCAGTGAAGCCGCGACACAAATCAATTATTACAGTTCCCTAATGTTTGGCAATTTAAGGATTTTACCTTTGAAGTGACAAGTGGGACAAGTAAATAGTTAACTTGCACGAAAATCGTCAAAAATCTTAAAACAAATTTTGATTTGACCGCTACGAGGTAATACATCTTTGGGTGCCACTTATTTTTCATAGAGCAAAAAGATCAAAGACATTATAGATATACTTTTTTTGCATTTTTTCTTTGCAAAAAACTAAAGATATCTCCGTAAGAGCTATCTTTAGACCAACGTTTTGCGAAATCCAACTTCTTGAAAATCCTCGTTGCACAAGTTCTTATTAATTTATTCCCGTTCAAGGTAACTGGAGTGCTTGGTCGCCATGGGGACTGTGTGACAAATCCTGCGGAGGAGGTGTTCGTGTGCGCAACAGGTTTTGCACTCCGTCAGGCTGCGAGGGTCCTTCTAGCCAAACTGAACAATGCAACATAAAGAGCTGTCCGGGTGAGTGAATAGCTTGTAGAGGTTGCGAGAAACCTAGTACTTATTAAACAGGCTGTGCATCATTTGGATGTTGGCGGCGCGGTGCCCGAGCCGTTAGTACGCTCGATATGTAATCTTTGGGTCGCGAGTATGAACCAAGGTCATGATCAAACCATCGTGTTGTGTCCTTGAGCAAGACACTTTAACAGCCGACTTGTTTCCAGTCGTGATCGACTTAGCTCCGGCTTGGTAAACGAGTACTAGCTTCTAACCTGCGATGGATTAGTGCCCTTTCCAGGGGGAGTCAAAGACCCTCATCCGCTTAACACTACGGAAACCCAACATAAAGGCTCGAAAAAGAATTTTGCTTGGTTTTGATGGGGTTATGGGCTAGTTCAGCTATAGCATTACTAAACAGCGGTGTGTTTAACCATAGTTAATATATACAGACTGGTTAAGAAACCATTGTTGTATGTCTTTGTTCGCCATTTTCTTTTGTTTCCTGGTCTTGACCGTGCACAAAACGTGCAGAAAACACAAAAGCGTTTGAAATGCAAATCAACAAGTATCCAGTCAAAACATCTTCATTAACACTTGAAACAAAGAATGTGCAGGGTCGCGGTTCGCTCAGCATAAAACAAAGCATTTTTGTACATTCTTTGTATTTCCCTTTCGAGGTTTGCCGGCTTTCCTAACTAGTCCGTTTATTAACTATGATTTAACGAATTAAATAGAATTACAAGCACTTGCACTTATTCACATTTATAAGTATAGTATACAAACGCATCTGTTTATCAGTGCTCAAACAAGGACCCGCGCTATAAAAGGAAAGCCCTTGACATGCAATCATGCCGACTGCCACTATAAACTGTTGATAAAACTCACAGTTGACATGAAAATTCTTTTACGTTAGTCACGTGCAAGATCATCAAGAAAAATAATCCAACTGCAAGTTCCGGTGTTTACGTGGTGGATCCTGACGGTGGATCCCAGGACAACGCGTTCAATGCCTCGTGCGACATGGAGACAAGCGGTGGAGGCTGGACACTAGTTTATAGCTACACTTTCACAGACTATTCCAACTTCAAAAGTTCGTCGAACGCTATCACTCCCCGGCCAAACTGGCCAGTGACAAAGAGGGAGGTGCCGATATCAACCACACCCCCGGTCAGCGAGACAGACTATAATGCCGTGAACTTTTCATTGTGGAAGACAATTGGAAGCGAGTTTTTAGTCAAATCGAACATCAACCACTGGGTGTCCTGTGCTCCTGACACAGGTAGCCTGGTTGATTGGAGGACTGGGACATTGAACTGTACCGTTGTTAAGGTCGTGGCAAATAAGTGTGTTGGCGTGCGTCCTACAAACTTGAAAATGGAGCCTTGTTTGGTGTACATTGGCGCTAGTTGGACGTACTACTGCTGGGACGGCTGTACGACGAACAACTGGCCTACCCATGATCCTTGTGGCAACAACGAGGAGAACCAGAAAAAAGGAGTTCTTAATCCACATGGAAACATTTTGATACGATGATGAAGAATTTGAATCGAACAGTCACCAATGAAAGTCTTCTAAATATCAACCCAAAAGGTGAAAAATTTAAATCAAGGAAAACCTGAAAACTTTGTCCCTGGAAAATTATTCATTTTAAATTTTTTCCAATGTTCCAACTGTTTATTTTGCAATTTGGTCTTTTTTAAATTGATAAAATGATGAAGCATTTGACTCAGACAGAAACGAATCTAAATGCTTTTTGAGTAGCAGCCCCAATGGCGGAAGTTTTGAGAATCTTTGAAAACATGAAAACCTTTTCCCTCCCTGAAGAATAATTCATTTTTAAAAACGTTTTCCAATAGTAGTTTTCGTTATTTGGTGTTTCCTTCTAAGACATCTATATATCTTTCATTACATTGTTATTCAAGGGCATGAATTTTTTAACAGCCTGCATGAACGTAGTTGTCCAGTTAAAGCCTGTTTGTTAGCTCGGCCGCGCTAACGACGCCCAACAAAACCGAAACAGCTGACAACAGCTGCTAACACTCAGACTTAAACTATTTCTATGGTTACTAAAATAGAGGTTTTACTTCCTTCTGTCTCGTGAGATTAGTGCCATTTTACTGGCTGTCTCCATATCATTAGTACGCATGCGCAATACTGCTAATAATCATTTTAAATTAGTTTAAGTGTGTATCTAGGTAAGAAAGAAAAAAAAGTGTAAACATTGACTGCAATATCAAAGACAGCACCAACAAGGAATCCCTTAAACACTTAGATCAGCGACACTTGGATTATACCCCGTTCCAGTGGTAAGGCCTCACTTGAATTTATATGTTGTATTCACGAAGGACAACACTCTATGGTTATTTCTAGGCTCGGGCCCCTTTTAATACTGTCCTTAAATCCCACGACCAAACTCCCAGCTGGCCCCGTAGCTCAGTTGGTTAGAGCGACGTAGATTTGTTTTGTAGGTCGTGGGTTCGAATCCCATTTTTTCTCTTTTCTCTGTGTGAGCTTAAGGGATTCCTTGTTAATGCTGTAGATCAACAACACTTGGATTATACCCCGTTCAAGTGGTAAGGCCTTAATCAAATTTATATTTGTAGTTTTATTAAAGTTCTTTTCGTATATACAACACGACCTAAGAGGTCATCAAACGTTTGATTTCTGTCATCATTAACTACTCAATGGATGCCAATACTTAATCATCTTCCTATAGTTCGTCATCATCTCGTTCCATTGTTCCAGCTCACTGCCCCTGGCGTACATCATTCCACCTAACAGTACCCTCCCGAGAAGCCTTTCACCTCCCTCCCCCTCCCTGTGGTGCATGAGTGTCACCAGAAGACTGGCGCTGTTTAGCTCGTCTCCAGAAACTGTAAAGTTAAACGATTCGTTGAACATCGGATCACAAGTTCCCCTCACAACTGCTGTCTTCTTGGTCTTGATGATTTTATTTCCGATGGAAAATGATACTTTAGCATAAGAATCTAGGAGAGAAGTAAATTTTAGAACAAATAATGAAGATTTCAATTCAGTCTTTGAAACTCATTAACAATTACAAGTGCGGTCGTTCAATGGCCAGTGGTAGCAGTAGTAGCAAATAAAACCTTATACAGTCTGCATGTTAAAATCTTTCTGAATAGCTACTAGCCGAATGTTTTTATTGAAAATAAAGTAAAACAGTATTCAAAGTCAGTGTGTTTTTTTTGGTGTTTTGCATTCACGAAGTTTCCGCCACTTAAACGCTTTTTTTTTTATAAGAACAACTTTAAAAGAACAACGAGGCACAGATTGGCTAAAATTTAAGAACAATTTAAGAAAAAGCTGAGGCCGGGGCTCGATAGCTAATTTTTTTTTGAAAACTTTACAGAACTTCGATAGTTAACTGAACATTAAAGAACATACAAGAAATGCTTCGCAGTTTATAATCACTGGAAATCGTATCGGAGAAAAATGTCGGCGAATCCACGATAAATTCGCAGGGATAAATTGACCAAATTCGTTTATACCGTCATAAACAATGCAACACTTTCGGCTTAGATTTTCTTCGATTTAAACACGCATAGAAATAAGAACAAATTAAGATCAATTTTAGGCTCAAATCGCCAAAAAATTGAGTACAATGAGCCTCGGCCAAATTTACTGGTTCTTATAAAAAAAGCGTGTAATCAGTTTTTAAAACTCCTAGCTAGATTGTTTTCTTTTTTTGTAAGAACCGTTCTTGTAAGAACGTCAGGCTAAAAACCGACCCAAATTTAAGATCATGTTAAGAACACGCAATAGGTGAAGAAATGGCCAAGACCTTTATTTTGTCGTTCCTGATTTGATTTCTGTATAACTTTATTCATTCGGACGCGTTTGCGCTTGAAAAAAAGAGAAAGTTTTACATATGCACTTCTTGAGTCTCGTTTTTCTCACTAAAGTTTTTCTTATAAAAGAGTTAGTGTGTAAACCAAACAGGTTTGATTTAATATACGATCAAGAACATCTTAAGAGCATTTAACTTTGAGGCTAAAATCTTAAATCTTTAACTTTAAGAACGTTTAGCCCTGGCTCTAAAATATGACTTTCTTATATGAAAATAAGAGTGTAACTTCAGCCGTGGCTACACGGTGCAACATTGCCTGCAACGTTGCGCGCAACGGGAGAATTTCACCGATCCTACTCCTGCAACGTTGGTTTCACCGTGTGGCTACACGAAGGGTTTCAGTTGCACGCAACGTTGCATGCAGTGATGCACCGTGTAGCCACGGCTTTACTAATGAAGTATCATAGTATTGAGGAAAGTTTTACTCTGTATCTAATACCTAATTCTTACTAACCGGTTCCATAGCGGTCCATTCGCTTGAGGTTAACGGCTCGGAGCACGATGATCGTTAGTCGATCAAGAGTGGGATAGTAAGACAAGGACAAATGGATGTCTCCAAGTTCAGACACACTCTGCAAGCCCAAGAAAATAAGATTTAGTGTTGTTTGGCTAAAAGAATTGCAACTAAAACAACTTTTCTTACAAATGAGACATAAAAAATGTTTTACAATATGTTAGGTAGGTTTATAGAAGGGAAAACAAGACCAATTGGATATTTGAAGGGAGGATGGGAAGAGGTGGAGGGGGACAGATGGAGGCATGTAGATATAAGACGGTTCTGACGGGTGCATAATACAATTGTACAATATTTTAATCTTTCTTATAGCCGTTTGAACGAATACACCCATTGAATACATAGAGTATAGAATATTGAGTAGGTATGGTATGTCTCGCTAAAGAGGAATGTGTAATATATTGCTCACTGCTAGCTGCATGGCGTATTGCTCACCAATCTTATTCAAAGAGAATTGAGAAGAAAAGAGGGGAAAGGGTTTTCTCTTCCCAGTTTTTCAAACGAGTGCCTACCGTGCTCACGATTTAAACCTTATTTCTTGTTACGGTTCCCACAAGAGTCAGACTTATAAAATTTTCTAAGGACTTGATGTTGCACCGAACCATTCTTTATCATCTGCTTCGACTCAAGAGCTTTTAAAAATAAGAACATTTTTTGTCTTTTATTCAATATATACGAACAATGAGCACGAATCAAGAATAAAGCAAAGTTATGGCATGAACTAAGCTGCATGTTTGTACGAACTTTACCCATCCCAAGTATTTGGCTTATTGTACAATAGTTTCGCAGATTCCTGTGAACAAACCAACTAAGGGAAAAATGAAAGGGCCTCCAACGACCGGACCAAGATAGTTATCGACAGCTGCCAATCGTTGTCGACAGCTAAAAGTGGTCGATTAATTTTTTGAAACTTCGCAGTTTCCCTTTTTCAGAAGTGGAACTGCTGGTCATCGACAACGTTAAATTTTTGCGTTTAGTTCTCTAAAACCTCTCCCATAGATTATATTTTTTGGTCCGGTCGACTACAGTTAGATGTCGACAACTAATCGTCTAGTCTCACTTTTTTTTAAATGTCTCAAACGAGAATTTAGTGCAAACACAGACGGTTCTTGACCTAAATCGATTATAAAGGTTTTAAATATCAGTTTTGTCCGGCTTCAAGCCAAATCTTGTTATATTTTCATATTTTTCTACTGACCTCTGCCGGCCTCTCTAGATCTCTCCATGTCTCTGTTGCTTTCCCATTGTTCATTTCAACCAATGGGAACATGACCTCGCCTATAACAGTCTGTTGCTTCACCCTCAAGCCATCATACACACACATCCTCAAATAGCACCGCTGAAGGTCCGCGGGCGCAATATACACCTGGAACGTTTCGTTATAATTTGGTTTGTTTGTTTTTCTTTTATACGACGACTGAGCAATGAATCTCTCGTCTGGAAGTATGTGAAGTTTTACGAAGGGATCTCGGGTTAGTACGGCTTTGTTTCTGTAGGGCAGGTTTCGTATTTTGACAAGTGTAATCCTAAGACACTTGTCCTCCATACCATACTCCAAGTTAAACCACAGCCTCCCCAAGTGGTCTTCTGGATAGAGTTCCAGTTCATCATCATCATCATCTATTAGGATGAGCAATTTATTAATGTTCGGTATGTTTCGCGCCCTCTGATTGGTTTAGAACTAAGATCTTTGACGTCATCTATTATCAACTACAGTACAGACGTAGACTCAAATCGAACCTTCTTGCTAATTGAATCACAGTTTATTCACATTGATGTTGTTTCCAGAATCGGGCAACTTCTAATCACAAAATCAAAACGACCAAAACGACTTGATTAAATCACGCTTTAACCTCTCGAAACTGGTTAAACAGAATCTAGAATCTCACATCACATGCAAGTCTGATAACTGGTATAGTTTTTTTTAGTTAGCACGCATACATAATGGTTTTACTACGCCTTGTCTTGAAAAGAGCAATTGAATCTTAGGAACGTTAGCACCAGAAGGATCACTTGCGCTGTGACAAAAAAGATGTTAGAGAACTTTCGATTCGCCAACGAGTTTTTCCCATTCGTCATACTGTGCTTGCGAAGAAATCGACATGCCATCTTGTTCTGTTTCCAAAATCTAGCTCGTTGTCGTCGTCTTGTTTATTAAAACACAGCTTTTAGTTTACTAAGGAACTAGGAATACTGACAAATGAAGAAGTGCAGGGGTTGAGTAAGAATGTTAGCCTACGTAGCTGGCGGGTTTGGTGTTTAAAAATATGGGCGCCCTGTTTTACAAGTGCGAAAGGAGACTGAGGCGAAAACAATTTAGATTGGCCCAGTCTCCTCTTGCGCTCGTCCAACATGGCGTCCAACTCATTCTAACATCAAGACCGCCACCTACGCAAGCTAATTTACTAACCTTTTCTGCACAGCCAGTCACGTAATAATAATTAACGTGCTATTTCGGTGTTTCTATATGAAATAGCACAGTTGATGTGCATTTTAGTTTTACCACTAACTAATCTAATTCTGTTAGATAAACCATTTCAATCTCAGATCTATACAATGGTAAATTCCCCTAACTTTTCATGGAGTTGGTTTGGGAGAACTTGGTTCTCAACATATATCCTTTGAGACCCAATTTTAGCTCATTATAATAATAATAATTAATACCAATTTATTTCTGAGGCGCAAATTCAACATACGTTTTCAAATGCACCGTACGAATGCTAATAAAAAAAAGATCACTTAGATACAGCACAGGTAACTAATTCTCCCAAATTAAAAAAACTTATAAGAAAAATAATAAAAATTAATAATAAATTGATAATGATTAAAAGTGGTAATAATAACTAGATCCCATAACTCATAAGCTCGTTATCTAACAAAAGGCATTCTACTGAAAAATATCTCAGCATAATTTTTGTGCAAACGTCGACCTTAAAAGCACACCTTGTTCGTCGCCCTCCACGCCACTGGTCGGTGTTGGGTTTCGGCTCGAGAGTGGCGTCAGCACCCTCTCCGTCCCGGCATCCTTTGCGTCGTAGTATACGTCTTCACTCGACATCGGTGAGAAGGACTCCTCCGATGAATGCAGTTTCTCCGGTAAAATGAAAGAATTCCTACAAAATATAGGAAGAGTTTTTGCAGTAGAAAGAAAATCTCAAGTTAGGAGGCAGGAAGGTAAAAAGGTACAGTAGAAATAATTAATAATTTCATTAAACACGAGGTTCCAGTATAAAAGGGTTAGGCCCGCCCCTTTTTCGACCATTTTCATGAAATTTGAATAAATTTTGAAATGTAATGGCAGCCATTGATAAAAGAAACAACCCACTTTCAACAATTCGAGGTCATTTACATTATAATCGTGAAACAGTTTCATTTTTTTCATAGTAAATGAAGTCATTGGCATAATACCGTTCTACTGGTGTGAAAGGCTGCTGATAAGAATTAAAACATACGAAATTAATTATCGCAAGAGCAATTGGAAATGCGTGCGTGCTTCACAAGACCAAATTATACAAATAACGTCGATCGAGGCTCGCATTTTTTCGTTATTTTATTCGGTGAAACCTCGCTTCAGGAATTAAAATTCATAGTTGTAGCATAAAATTAAAATCAGCCGAATACCGTCATGGCAAGGCTCAGAAGCAAGAATGAGCCATACACAATTGTAGATTGTTTGCTTTATTTTGAAATTGCAAAACTAATCTAAATGCAAGAGAGCACGGGCCTTTATAGATGTTAACTCGACGGCGGATGATTGGCAACTAAACGTATAAAACCCCTGGGCTCAGCCCTTTTATACTGGAACCTCGTGTTTAAACCCATATTTGTCAATGTGTTTTTTAGAAGAACTGTTTATACTGATTATAAAACCACAGCAGAATCGAGGGAGCGGAGGAGGCACGCACCCCGCTTGATAACTTTGCCGCATGCATTTGCCCTTCAAATGTTCACAAAAAATCTGACTGATTCAATAATTCAGCATGACAAGGCACAGAGCATCTGATGTTTGAAACGCACTTCACCTTAAATGAATTCACGATATCTTTTACGCTCAGTATCAATTATAAACGTATTTACAGAAGTATAAATTTTCAGAATTTTTCTGGGGAGGTTGTTGCTATACCCTTTCCCCTAGAAAACTCGGGGTGCGCACGTCCGCCACGGCGCTTGCCAAAATGACCCTCCCCCCCCCCACTTACACACACCATATCTGAAACTGCTAGCTAATGGATTAATCTGATTTTTAATCTAATGTCACAACCAAGACAAACTTCCTGCACCACGTGTTGTAAACAACTTGCAAGCACGTTTCTGAGTTATGAAGTATCTGTATAGATTTTGATTAAAAAATTGGAAAGGTATGAAAATATTTTTAAGTCCTCAAGTGCGTTGTTTCACATATCAAGCACGGCGAAGCAGTCTAGTATCAGAATATCTCCATGTATGACTAAAACGTTGTTTGAGAAATCACGTTTTGATCCGTTTTCA
This sequence comes from Hydrozoanthus tunicans, assembly GCA_026413305.1. Lineage (NCBI taxonomy): Eukaryota > Metazoa > Cnidaria > Anthozoa > Zoantharia > Hydrozoanthidae > Hydrozoanthus > Hydrozoanthus tunicans. Next base: position 22,098 of record JAOBAT010007681.1, read on the forward strand.
CATTAGAATGACGATCGAAGTTATCGCTTTTCAGTTTTCTCTTTCAGTCAGTTATTGTTTCATGGTGGAAATGAAATCGATGTTCCCTGTTTAGGCGCTCAAAAAATGTTAATATGTACTCCACGTAAATTAATGTTGATGTATTGGTCTTATATTTACGTTCTATTGCGACTATACATATCAAAACTTTAAGACTGAAACAAATTATTTTTGGAATGCTAGCCGGATAGATTTAGTTGTTATTAACGGGTTCTCGTACCAGCTGAATTCTGGTTACATTCGAAAACTCCTTCGCGATAGAGATTTTAAAATGAGGAACTATAGACTTTTGAATGCCTCAGTGGCTTCTGGTTGTGATAAAGTTCTGAATATAATTATGTCAATGATCTGTCGAGGTCTGTTCTTTTCACTGTATGTTCTTTCAGATGTAGCGATCTCGTTGCGACGACGACTCAGTTCGACTGAAAAGAAAATCTTTTCTCGTCTCGAAATATCTTCGCCTTATCTTAAGGACTTCGGTAGAAAAATGAGAGAGCGAGCGGACCTTACCTGAGAATAGCGGGTAAATTTTCTACCCTGAAACAAGGGGAACAAATTGATTCGTCGACAGTGGCTTGCAGATCGTCGAACTGGTCGAGGTTTCACGGCTGTGTGAAGTAGATATTTTCACGTTGTTGAGTCTAACTTCTCGAGTTCATGATTAGAGCTCGGCTTCAGAGTTGAATTTCAAACCCCTTAAAAACCCAAACATCTGGCACGTGGCCATTCATACAGCGTTTCAGCTTCAGTGACCCTCATCTTGTCATAACAAGTTTAGTTAATTGTCAGATTGTTCAGTCAGTTAGTACTTCCGAGCTGTTATCTGAGCGTGTTTGACTGAAGTTGGCTTGTTTTGACTGCCAATTCTGCTTAGCTGTTAGCCTTACATAATTTTTTTTTTTATCGAACAAGCTGTTTCGATCTTGTTTTTAAACCAGTATCGAAACCAAGACCCAAGAAATAAACTTTCGCTGCTTATTTTGAGGCGATAATTCAATTCCAAGAACTTCTGCTTTTTAAAACTGTATTTTATTATCAAAATCATAATTACACTTAACATAAGTTGCAGTACGTGTAATAAATTGAAACTAAATTAAACCTGTCGTAAATTCTAATAAATTAAAAGATCTTTCGTAAACTGAGGTAATGCTTGTTGTAAAGATAAAATCACCTAATTGATTATAAAAGCGATGCACCAAAAATGATGACGTCTAAGTTGCGTAACCTCGACAAGGGCAGTAGTTAAAGATCTCAGTAGTGTCACGTAAACAATGTGCTTGCAGTTCGAAAAAAGTGAAGTAAGGTAAGTGCTGTTGCTTCCGTTTCAGATTCAATAAAGGACGCGCCTGGTAAACGGGAAGATCCGGGGGTTTGGGGTACTCCCTATATTTAGGTGGTAGGTATGACCGTCGTATTTTTTAGGGGTTGGTATAAAATAGTATGTTAGAAGTCAGACCGGTGTTTATTAGGGGTCGTTAAGGATAATATTGTGTTAAAACACGAGCCTGTTATTTTTTAGGGTTGGAAAACGTGAAGCTTTGATTGCTAGCAGCACCGTGTTTTAGCAAACGTACGTTCTGAACACTGAGAAGTTAACTAGCGCCTATATTTACTATATATCACGAGGGGACATAGCGCCAACCTGCACGCTATCCAGGGGAAATGTTAATTTTCATTTGGTATTTTTTTAGAGTCGTTCTTAAGCCCGCGAGAGGTGTTTTTTTTAATAGGGTGGAAACTTTTTATGCTTCGCTATCTTTTAGACGGTATTTTGGGGACTATTCCGACTGTCCGAATCCCCATGTTGTTAGTTAAGTTGAGTTCGCCGCTTCTAAATCAAAGTTCACCTGGACCCTTTAATGATCTTAAAGTTACCGCATTCCAGCGATTTTAACATGTTGAATGGCAGATGCATGCTGGCACTGCGTTGATTTGGGCACCGCGGAGCGCTTTTGTGTTGTTTTGCTACCTTACAGAGCAAACCACGTGTGCCGAGCGCATCAGATACCGAACTGTGATCAGTTACAGTGGTCTAATTAATCACGCACACGTCGTACGCCGGCTGTCTGTGTTTTATTAAGGCCGGATGTTCTACACAGGCCACTCAAGAGTTATCCTTGTCATCAGCGCGCTCACTGGTTTGTGCAAGTGCGTTACAGTTTTCTTTCTTTCAGTTTTTTAAAAAAAGAAAAAAAAACAGAGTGATAAACATGTAAGACATAAAGAACATTATTGCGGTCCAAGCTGGTTAAAAATAATACACACGTAACTGTAATCTCGTTTCCAGGGTCCTGTCCTCATAGGAGGAAAGGACCCTGGGAACTCGGTTGATTTCAGTATGACGTCATTATTTACATTTGCCTCGTTAACATAAGTCAAACTTCGACATGCATTGAGACAAAATGAGTCCAAAATTCGAAAGATTAATAACAAAGTGAATATAAACCATTAAATTTTTTAGCTCGATACACAGAATACTTTGAGAGAAACGAGGCTTCCAAAATTGTTAAACTACAGGTGCCTCAACTCCATACAATTACTGTAAATTTCGGAGTTTTAAAAGGCTCACTTCTCTGCCAATGTATCACGCTAAAACTTTGGTCGCTTACTAACTGCGCTAAGCTCTATCGAGATTTTGACTTGATTTGTTTGAATGTGGAAGTTGGATTATCCGCTTTCATTTTGTAAACAATGGAACCGTATCATAGCTTTGTTTGGTAGTTAGTGGTGTAGGTTTACTCCAAAACTGACCCAACTGATAGTATTAAACCTAAAAAGCTCAGGCCCCTTCTCCGAGTCAGTTTTGGAAAATTCTGATGATAACTTTTCCCAAGTGGTCAAGGATTTCCGCTATAATTTTTCAAACGATTTATAAAGAACCTAAATTGAGCAGTGACTGAATATTTTAGGATAAAGCAATGACTGCTACACTCACTTAGCGTGTTTAGTCACAATCTGTTGAGTTGTTTTGACGCTAAACGCGGGTGGTTGGACGGAGGTCTTGGAGAATTGAAAGTAGCTCTTGTATTTTTCCTTTTGTTTGCGGCGGCGTACGCAGCAAAACGCTGTGACAAGACCGACCACCACAACCACAACTACAGAAATCGTCACGGGGACCACGGGAACTAGGAAGCAAAAGAAATATAAAACAAACTAAGGGGAAAAAAGTAATTTGGCATTATTTTATAATAAGTAATGTTCTGAACCTAACTTGGTTTTCTTTAGCCTGCCAGGCGACGGTTAACTTGCAAATAGCTACAACTGAAAACGGCGCTTAAGGCGCTAATGCACGTGCATCATCAACTGTCGTGTTAACGAACAAAAAGATTGTCGAACCATTAATTTGACTTAAAGTTAAACCCCTCACCTTCATTTTAGGTTAAAATTGTTAGGTCTTAGGAGTTAAAGAGAAAAGTTAACATGCATATTTTGCTTGAATTCGTTCAGTCGCTTCGTATTTTACTTTAATCAATTCTGGATTTTTTTCATATAGCAAACAGTTCGGATTTTTTTATTGCGATTTGATTTTTTTAGATTATTCGACAATTTTACCATAACTTTCATATTTCTTATTCTCTTGATCTCAGTGCTTTCATACTTCTTAGCGCACAAAAAGCATTAAAAGTTGTTCATACCTCTCCCCCCACACGACAGCCGGTAGCTCATATCCCCTCCAGTTTTAACCTGTTCCTCCCCAGCGTTGCTTATGTCCCCTCTCTCCACCCCACAGAGTTGCTCATACTTTCCTCCAACCCCATATACAGATATATGTTGGTGTCCCCTCGTTCTACCCAACAGAATTGCCCCTATTCCCTTCCCCCTCCCCACCCCTATACAAAGTTTGACAAAAATATAAATGAAAAAATATGGCTTAGCTTTTGTATGTCGCTGTTTAGTGTCATTTTTAGGCCTTATTGGCTATGCTAGAGATCCCCCTACTCGTGGGAGAAAAGATCTTCGCAGATAAAAAAATTAGAAAACTAGATGCTATACAGGACTTGTGTTTTGTAGCCAAAAAGCCCCCCAAAAACAAAAAGCTGCTTAGTTTTCTGATGATTTTCAAGTCGTTCAAAGGAACTGCTAACACTCTCAGGGAACATAAGTCTACTGTATATCGTAAAAGCTATAAAGATACTACGCAAGTTTATAAAGTAAGGGGCCTGTTACAAGGTTGTCGAGTTGTGTCAGCTATATTTGCTCGGATTAATACTGTTTCCAACAAGCAACATATTATTAAGCATATAGTTTAAGAAGAATTAAAATTAAAGTGGTTGAAAATACTGTTAACGTGTAAAATATAAATACAGCAAATCCACCTGTTTTTATCACGGCCATTCCGAGGTCTATATATAGTTTCAGTCGAAACCAAAAAACTCAATTTTTCGCATTAAAGACCAATGCTACATGATGACTGGCCTGCATGTTTGTCGGTAGATTTTGTTTAATTGGATGCAAAGCCGTTTTGACTACTATTCACGAATATGAAAATAACAAAACAGTCAAAAGAATACAGCTAGCTTGCTACCAATTAAGATCTTGTATTTCTGACTAAAATTGTTTTCCGGTTGTATACGATTTTAACTGAGTATGCAACGGTAAATACGGCCATATACCACGGCTTGTAATTTTGGCCAATCTAGCAGTTTGCTTCGACGAGAATTCGCCGCTATACACGTTCAATTTCCCGAAGACTTTTTAATATAGTTTGAGTTTAGAGATTATAGTTGTTTTATTGAAAGAATACCGCCAGTGAATTACCGCTCTTTTAACTGAACAATAAACTACTCTCATCCTGATTGAAACTTGGCTTGTATATAGACTAATTTAAGGCCGTTGAAGTAACATTTTTGGTTACATCCGTTGGTAGCAAGTAGCCGCTTGAGATAATTATTCATACAAGCCTTTATGACTTATTTAAACCATTTAGACGGATCAGTGTGTATTCACGGCAAGCCGTGGCCTACTTAGCACTACATTTAATCATCATTCGGGTTCACTGTAGACTCAGCGTGGCACTAAGAATCAGTAAAACATTTGTTTAATCGCCTTTTCTATATAAACTCCTAAGCAGGCAAAAAAAAAAAAAAATAACAAAACAAGTTTCTCAAGGTCAAGGGATCTAAGTAAGTTTGATTCGCTGAAGTGTTTGTCTTAAGGCCAATGGCTTGTTGAAATCCTCTTTTTGTTTTGAAAACACATAAATGATCATTCGTCAGTGTTACTAGTATTTGAAAACGTTCGTCATTTGAAAGCCGGGCTATTAAAATACGATTAGGTTGATGCTGACTTGTGAGCAACGTTGAAGTAGGTTTACTGATCTCATAGTCTAACGGTTTGAGTGTTTTAAACAACCGGTCTAGAAAAGCCAGGTTTACTCAATATCAAGAGATACTGCAGAGTATGACGGCGTCGTTTTTTGACCATATGTAACAGTTATAGAGAGCGATGTTGTAATTAAGCTTTTGAAAGAGTTACTGTTAAATATACAACTTTCCTTAAATTTACAAGATTTCCCCAACCTTAAACTGTATATCATTTTCCGTTTCTTCCGTTTCCTTGCCTAACTTATCGTTCGTAAATGAATGAAACCACAACTTGTATAGAAAGTCATTGTAAGGTTTCAACTACAAACTTTTTAAAAAAACCGGTTGGCCTTCGTGCTGTCGAAAAATAACATATTGGAGTTATCTTTGAAGAGAAGTGAACCGGCAGTGTTTCAGGTTTTTAGGTGTAAAATCCACAATGTAAGTCGACAAGGGGACGAGACATGACACAAACTCACAATGAACTTTTCTTCGGAGAAAAATCATTGTAACAAAAAAGTACAAGCGAATCCGCCGGGCTCAGCCATACCGGCGTAGCTTAACATTTTATAGAGTTATCTAAAATCTATGCGCCAATTCCAAACTTGATATCATGACGTCTTTTAAGCTTTTATTCATAAATAAATCGTAACTAATTCTAAATAAATTATTTTTGTATGCTTCAATATTTGAAATAATGAAAAGACTCACACTTTGAAGACGATTCGTTATTTCCAGAATGACCAAGAGTGGTGGCTTTCGAGCTTGCAGTATGTGGAGCGCTTATATCATGAGTTTTCATTTTCATTTTAACTCCATCTTTCCTGAATGTAATTTCTTTTATTTCATCAGTCTGGGCCGACGTTAGCTCTCGAAAGACTAAAAACTGCCTTCATTTGCAATTTAAATTTGACGTGTGTAGCCAGCACTGTTGTAAAGAATCCCGTGTCGTACATGTTAAAAGAACAGCTGGCGGATAACAGAAGAAAGGAGAGATACTGTGTGAAAAGAAAAACAAAATACAACCCAAAACAACTTTATGTGTGAAGAAACAACTTTATAGAAATAAAGTTATTAGAGCAAACATTTACTAGGCATTTATTTAGCCATCTTAGGTGTTTAGTCACATGTCGTCTTGAATGAAGATTTTGCTATTGACAGTCGGCATTGAATAACGCATGCGCACAATACCTTACCCAGGACCCGGATGTTCAGAAGCCGGCTTTAATTTCAAACATTACAGTTATATCTTTATAACAAAAGGCTTGCTTTCATTACAAAAACTGCTCAGTTTAGAAACAGTTTAAACATGTGAGCCACAAATTTCCGAACCAAACCAGTTATTGCATCATTCCGAACCAAGCCAGTTATTGGTGCAAATAAACTTCAATATAAAAAACTGCTTAAGACGGAAAAAAGAAACATCACTATTTTATGAACGGAAAGTGAGAAATAGATCAAAAACTTCAAACTGGATTTATTGGGCTAAATGGTATTTTTGACGAATGAGCCTGCGAACAAGGCAAAAATAAATATTTTGTCGGCACGAGATACGACTAGGCCTGGGTCTTAGGCCCAAGCATCATGGGTAATGATGCAGTGGTATATAAAACGGAGTATAGCACATGTTGTTCATCTAGGCCTCGGAACCAACTTGGCACTCCTAGCTGATACCACAAGTTATTTTATTTTTGATTTGAAAATTTCAGTTTTAATTGTAAAGCCTCGTAGGATGGGCTGCTAACTTCTCTTAGTTTTGGCCATGGTTCCTACCCAGATTTCCTGTCATATTTTTTTCCAAAAGGGTTTTTTTGACAGTTTTTTTTCTGGCCTCCGTATAACCGTAGAAGTGTCTTTGTAAACGGTTGCCCAACTATGCTAGTGTCGCCTTGGTTGATGCTAGGTGTTAATGGTGTAATACCTAATTTTGTACGTGTAAGGTATTGAATGTATAAGAAGGTTATATCGAATGTGTAAAAAATCAGAGTTGTATATATTCGTGATATAAATGTTAAGAATGTATGCTTGTATACATGCCTTGGTTGGTTCTCGGCAGGCTTCCCCGAATAAACCTATTGGTTTACACTACTGTGTTATATGTCGTGAAGTGGAGACAAAGTTTGTTCTTTCAACGACTTGGTCGTCGCAGGCAAATGGAAACAGCCGAACGGATGAAACTAATAAGGGAATGATAATTTGACCAGAAACAATAACTTAACAACAAAATATGCAAAGGATAAGATTGTGAAGCTCCAGACTATTCGAATAGTTCAAAAACTCAGAAAAATTCAACCGTTGCTTAAATCAGTGTTACAATTCCACTTTGAGGTTTGGTGATTTTGCCCCCCCCCCCCGACGAGTCCAAGTACGTCATTAAGAGAAACTAGAATCACGGGCCACTGCAAAGACCTCGCATTTACTTATGGGAAACACTCACTCAAAAATAGCCAAACAGATGAACAAAAAATTGAGAACGGAAAATGAGAGTACTCGATGTACAGAAATTAAGTATTGCACTTTTGACGGGTGATTCTTTTTTCGCTAGCATGTTTGCCGGATGAGTTTGCAATACTCGCACCACATACCAACTCAGTTTGCTGTTGCTGGGTAGATAATTGCATAGAGAGAATATCACTGCGCACATTTACGTGGTGTAAAATATAAATTTTATTATAAAAACTGCTTAAGAAAAAAAGAAACATCAATTTTTTATGAACGGAAAGTAGGCATTGCTACGCACATGAGAGTAAAGCCGGAAAGGACTTGTCAATCACATGGAGGCCGCCATGTCGCACTGACGTCTGACGTCACAACGGCAAACTGTCAAAAGAATCAGCTCTATTGTATTGTTTAGATTGTTTTTTTTGCTTGCGTTTTTCGTAAAATTATGCAGTAAATAAAAAATGTTTTCCTTTTTAAGCCACTTAAATGAAAAGCTTACGTTTCTTTGATAACAAACTGCAATTTGACGTTGTAAAGTCACGAAATAGATCGCAAACACAAAGATGGCGCCTGCCTTAACGTTACCTTTGCACTGGCGTTTTGTAAACTATCTGTAACAATAGAACGAGAAACTAGACGCCCTAAAAATTACCTATTCTGGAATTCTAAAGAAGCAGAAGGTCTTAGACATTATTATAACAAAATTATTTTGGAGTGCATGCAGGCTAACTTATTCTTTCAGTAAACAAAAGAATAATACCTTAAATACCGAGAAAATGCCAAAAGCATTTTTGTACAACCAATTTGTTTTCACCTTTAAACGTTCCAGAACTGCTTTATGGCCCACAGGCTTCGAATTCCAAAACGTAAAAAAGTCGAATCTTGCGTTTGGGAAACCTGTGGGTGGCCATACTTTGGTATATCACGACATCAGAGGTTGTAAAACTGAAACAGGTCAAGATGTTGCTTGGACCGAGAATGTAATCTAAGACTACGGGAGGCACTAAGTCTTTTTTCCTATAGCCTGATAAGTGTTCTTCAATTTCACAAATCATTCAAAAATTACCTTCCGTTAATCAATATCATTGATGTTCACTGACATCCATATGGAATGACTCTAGGTTTGTTCCTTTGTCAATTCATAAAGTCAATGTTAAGTGAAACACTAGAAGCCGGAGTAGCAACTTTAAAATTTGAATTAAAAAATAAGCTTACTGCATTTCTGCCATTTTTTGGCTTTCAAAGAAGCATTTTTTCAGCCTTTTAAAGTATTACGAGGCTGACTGAGGCGGCGTTATTAACGGCGAAAGAAACTCTTCTCTCTATAATAACAATGGGTGCCATCGTTCAGAATGTTTCGGAGGCGTGGTGACCATTTGGCCCCAGTGACTCTGCTCATTTTCCGAGGCGAAAACGTAAGGACCCAGTACCGCTCGCCCAACTATTTGGTTGTTCTTTACAATCCCATGATCCATCAGGGTTATTACAAGCGCTGTTTCGCTCAACTGACTCACAGTGATTGGGAACGATAAACTATGATTGAACTTGACCGTTCTTCCGCCTTCGCTCACCGGTGTTCGTCTGGTCTTGAATTTGTGATCGCCCTGAACATGTGTAGCCTTGACAAAATATTCTGGGAGGTAAAATAACAACAATAACAAAAATAATAATTAGTGTCAAAGTTGTTTAGTCTTTACGACCAGCTAATATGAGGTGCTATGATAAAATTAGTTCATATATGATAATGACGATAAAAAATAATAATAATAAAAAATAATAGTAACAACGATGATGATGATAATAATAGTTTTAAAAAAAGTTTTTAAAAATATGTATTAAAAATTTGTAAACAAAAACTTTAAATAACCACCTTATTGATAACTTGTTAAAATAAATATAATAGTAGTTATTCGTATAGGATAACGATCTTTAAACGTGATCCGGGCAGTGACTACACGACCCATTTTATACTACCTTGAGAAGAAGAATTTGACTGACCTGAGTCAGATGGGAGTACTTACTGTACAGAGAGGGGGAGACTGGTTGTTTAGCGCCTTTCAAGTGAGGAGTTGGATTTCAAAGTTAACTCGGAACTTGCCGGATTGGGAGACTGGAGTAAATTGACTGAACCGAGGCGATCTGTTGCATTTGGACATGCACAGATTGAAGTTTACTCAGTTTAGTTTGGAGTAAGAAAAGCTGTACGATAATCAAGGATTATGAAATATGGACATCCAAACAAGAATATGAGCAATGGTTTATGTCTTCTTCAGCAAAACTGATATAATAGCAATAACTGCAATAACAATAAAAGCAATAACTGCACGTTGGAATGCACCGTGCTGGCTACCTGCTGCACCGTCGTCTTCTAAATAAATCACAACATGAAAAGCTCAGTTTTAAAGTTTTGTGTTAACAACAATAAACCGAAGAGAGTTATAATGATAAAGGAGTCAAAAATTTGCAAAGTGGGCTAAAAGAAGCACACATTGTTAGCAAGCTTTGAAACAACAGGCAGATACAGCACAAGATACCAGGAGCAACAATATAACATCACTTTTAACCAAGCCAAAGTTGTAATTTTGGTACAACCGGCTGCAATAAAGAATGTAGAATCTTGATTTGAGCAAGTGAGCAAGCCGGCAGTAAGGAATCTGACCAACCGCGTTAACGCTAAACTCCAAACTCGATATAAGTGTTCGATAATCATACCTCTTTTGCAGCTGCTTTCATAGTGGAACAAGTGTCTGGCTTCAATTATTTTCACTGATATTTTGGCTAATGCTGGAAGAAGTCTAAGCGAGACCAGAATGTAGCCTCGTCTATGGCCACAAGGCTGTGAACGAGAGGAAGTGAAGGTTATATAAGTTGGAAGCTATTAAACGATTATAACAAAACGAAAACTAAAACACTGCCAGATAACGGTAGTGTGTACGCATTATCAGTAGTGGAAGATGTAACAATAACAATATAGAAAATAACTAATATAACAAGTAGCAGACGGTTCGAAACTGCTTTCATGAACTTGAATT